>VYXC01011351.1:84861-112146 GCA_013397175.1 Platysteira castanea | reverse complement strand
TTTTTTTTTTTTTTTTGTGAACTTCAAGTGGTGGCAACAGTGAAAATTTTATATAACCTTGCTTTGTTATCACTCTATAAACTGTGCAGGCTTTTCACATATGTAAATACTTGTGCATTACTGATTGCCTGATGTGAGAGCAGGAGTAAAAGTCCTTTGAAGTCTTCTCTCAGTTTAGGATTGTAGGGTTACAGTCAAGGTTTAGTACAGCAGGATTTCCCTTTATGAAAGGGTACAGTTTGCATCAATGTTTCTTGTTACCACTGAAATGAATTTTCAGATAGCATAACCCAAATGTCAAGGAAAAACTGTTTCTGTATTTTTCTAACACAGTGTCAACCTGAAATATTAACACTGTCTGAAGAAAAATTGTGTTGCACTTCTGAAGGAACTCCCACACATAGCTGAAAGTATTTTCTGTTATGAAAAAATGGCCATCTGAATCAGCCCAGCAAACTTCAAAGTCAGAATTCAAATTATTATCTCAAAAAATACTCTTGACAATAACTAATACTTAACTAATAACTAATACTTGTTTTGTTATTTCTTTAAAAAGTGTAACAAAGCCCCAGGTAAATAGCTGTCCCATGGCACAGCTGGTTTTGACAGGAGATTACTTTCCAGGAGGAGTGTTAGGTAATTAAAGATCTCTTTCAAAACTCCCCTGGGATTATTTCTATGGACTTAAAAACTATAAATGGGACCTCTGATTCTCCACCTCTTCACTCAGAGTTCATAGCAGACTTTAGTGTCAGTAGAAGTGGAAAAGACATCCCTGAAACAAATGAGGACACATGGCACTTTTTAAAGGACTGCAGTAAGTAAATCTTTATAGACAAACATTGGGAGACTTGATGAATTCTAGCAAAAAAGAAAGTACCAAAAAGTACTACATGTCTTTTTCTAATAAGTAAGCCAGGAACCTGCCATAAATTATGGGACTACTTCAAAATAAAACAAGCAAGCTGCCCTTCTTCTTCCCAACAATAAAGTCTTTGAGACAATGAACTATAATCAAACCCACCTTACATTTCATATTGCAGATCTTGATTAACTCAGTATAGAATCACTTCCTATTACACAGCATCTTGTGCTACTGATTCTCCTGTCAAAACCACAGACTGTGATACACCAGGGTCATGACAGTGGCTCTGAGTGTGCTCTGGTGCAAAGTGGAATGTCTCAGAAAAAACACAAATGACATACTTTAATTTTTTTTTCTCTGAACTTGGAAGAACTCCACTGCAGCAGCAAAAGCAGCTCCCAGCTGGAGCCAAAATACACCTTTATCCTCAAACATCAGTCTTCCCACAGCCTGAATGACATATAGCAAGGTAACAAACATAACTTCAATGAGGTAGAAGTGAAACAAAGGTGAAGTTAATCTCCAACAGAGGTGATTAAGAAAGAAATATCCTAAGTCCTTGCAGAGAGCAGAGGAGCTCCACTCCAGAAGCTGCCACTGGCACCTTCCTTTCTTCCTTCCTTCCTTCCTTCCTTCCTTCCTTCCTTCCTTCCTTCCTTCCTTCCTTCCTTCCATGATGTAGACCATTTTAATTCAAGAATTATAATTAGCATATGCTGTACAGCAGGTGTTCTAACAAAATCATAGGCATCTGAATAAAAGCTTCAAGGCTTTGGATTATCTTTTAACACCAGAACAGAAGACTTTAATCAGGTCTGCTATGTCTGGCACATACTGAGAGTTAATTAGGTTTAGCAGTAGTAATCATAATAGAAATGTTTAGGTTTGTGGGGTTTGGTTTTTTCTCTTTTACATCAGTAGCAAGACATGAGGAGAACTCAGCTCATTCTTTCAAGGTGATTTCTATGCTACCTTGGGGCTCTGAGGATTTATCTTCCTCTGGTGTATTCTGGTGGCTAAATTCCAGTCTATGTTACTGTTCCTGGCTCTGCCTTCCAGATAATTACTTAAATGTATGGCTGTATCAAATCTGGAACATGCTACCAGGTTAAAACTGAAACACAAGACATGTACTCCTGTAAATTAACATGCAAAGCACCCACTTTGCTTCAGGGAAAGCAAATATATAGGAAGTGGCAACTAAGAAAGGAAATGCCTGAGTAAGTCTCTCCAACATGAATTTTTAGTTTAATTCAAAAAACCTTCTGTTTTGAGAAGTGTTTTGTGTTTCTTTATTTATTGCCAGTTGATACAAAACCCAGTCCCAGAGACTTAAACATCCTTGGCTTGAGTAAGGATTGCAGAACTGTTCCCTTAGGTTGCGTGTGGTTGTCCTGAAAAATCATTAAAGCTATTGATGATCTGAGGTATTAACTTAGCTTCTTCACATTTCCAGTAAACTAGTTTGTGTTGTATTATAGGAAGCATTTAAACTCAAGCCAAATAAATTCATTTTCTTTCTTCAAGTTATTATCTTTTTGTACTGTAGAGTCACAACTTACTAACTTCTCCGTGAAAAATTTATTTATGCTTCAGCAGAACAGCATCAAAAGCAACCAGCCCAACAAAAGTGACAAAAAAAAGCATAGAGGCCAGAAAAAAAGAATGCAGGGGGGGTTGAGCAGAAGGAGCTAAGCTACTTCCACACTAAGAACTGGCCTCCCAGAAGAGACATTGAGTACTTGCATGATTAGACCAATGAAAGTGATTTCTCTTTGGAATGAATTTATGACCCACTTTCAAATCCCTGAAGAAAACAGGGATTTAAAATGAGAAAGCTGAAAAGCCACAACAGCAGCAATGCAAACGTCTGCTCTTTTTCTCAGTTTTATAATAGTGTCATGGCCCTGATGTTAAAAAAAACCTAACAGTGTGTCAGCGATGTGCTGGAGGCAATGAAAGTTATCAATCAGTAATATGAAGGGGATTTAAGCAGCTTAATAGAGGGCAAAATTCAATTGATTAATGGTTAGAGAAGTACTCACTGACGTGGAGGTTTCAAGGAATTACAATCTGATTAAAATTCCATTTTAGAAATGAAGGGATATAGGATGCTAATCAGTCTAAACCACAGATTATTAGTGCCAGCTATTTGAAACAGCTGGGGCTATTGTGATAAAAACAAAACGTGACTCAATTTTTGTGAGAGGGGGATCATTTATTTATTTTGAGAACTGGAGCACATCAGAGTAAACAACACCCATGCACCAAGCTTGCTGATCTCTGGCTGTCATTTCACACCTGAGCACCTAGTTGTCTTATGCTCAGCTTTGGTTAGAAAGGGAAAATCTTGATCTTTTCATTCATTTACAGCACAATAAGGTTCTGCATGTTCACAGAGCCACCTCATGAGGCTCCAGAGTTTTCTGCAAAGCACTTCAGGCTAGGGTGCTTTTGGAACAAATGTGGATTTAGAGACCCTGCCAGCAAAACAGGAGTCTGTAAGAATGTTTCTTTTAGAGATGTTATGGTAAAATAAAATTAGTGTCTGTAGTCCTAACGGATTTTCCTTTTTTTGTCTCCTTATTTTGGGATGAACATTTAATTAGTCTAGGAATTCAAAAACTCAAAGAAACCATTAGGTAAAAGTAGCTGAGTTCTGCCTCTTTGCACTTCTGTCCCCACAAAGTGGCAATCTCATGGGATTGCTTGAGAAAGAAAGATTTAAGGCAGTATTTCTCATCAGTTCCTAAATTAAGCAGACCATTACTGCACTGCAGGATTTATATCATGGGTTTAGTGGCTTCAAATTCGAGCTCTTCCAAACCACACTTGTACTGTTTCTGGAATGCACTGTCTTGTGCTTTGTGTGTTTTCTTTCAGCTCCGCTATTGACAGCGTTGGTTTGCTCTGGCATAGCTTCTAGTTATGAGTACAAAGAGCTGTGACATTTCAAAAGATGTGTAAAGTCATACTGCTTTCACTGGAGCCAAACATCTGTTATCAATTGAAGTAGCGAGCACTGATCTTAATTTGGAGTTATTCTGGCAAATTAAGACAGTTTCTAAAGATTTATCAAGACAACATTTAAGTAAGGAGATCTAGTCCGGGTAAGAAACAAAGAGAATACATGAATAATTCCTAATTGCCTCGTATCTGATTCTCCAGACAAGAGTGGTATTTGGCCTTGGGAGAAAAAAAAAAAAAAAAAAAAAAGGATTTCTAAACTATTTCTAAGTACATACCTATAGCATTAAATTAGGAAAAAACATTTATCACTTATGCTTTCTGACTTGTTTAAAAAACAAACATTTCCCTGAGCTTGATGAATATAAGTTCATGTGTGGGAGATATCACTGATACAAAGAAACAATAAAAAACACCAAAGAAATAAAAAACCCAACGCAAAAACCAAACCAAACCAAACCAAAAAGCCAAATTAGTTTTCATCCAGTGAAGACTCCTAGCATTCAGACCTCTATGGTCAAATTTAGGCAAGTTTTCACTTCTGGAGCTGACCTCACACCATGAAGCAGAAAATAGCTGGGGCAAAATGCATATCTGATAGACTTGAAAAGATTGAATTTTCCTCACAGGCTTGTTGTTTTCCTGCCTAAAATAAAGAATGCGGATAACATTCTAAATAGAGCTAACAAATCATTGGGAGAAGGTCAGCAGCTCTTCAGATGTGCCTAGCTTTGTAACTCACTTTTCCAGGTAAGGAACAATCCTTTTATGTAAGAGATAACTTGCATTCACCTTAATGCCACCGGAGAGCTTCTGAATGGCCCCTACTCCCAACTTCTGTCCCTGTCTCTGTCACTCACTGACAGAGGCATGTGCCTGACCTGAAAGGCCCACTGGAGGGAAAAGTACACGGTAGAGGTGCTTCAGCAGTTAGGGTGGAAGTTGGGGCTTAGCAGACATTACTCCATGACACTAGATGGCAGAGCAGCTGTTTTGAATTATTTAAAATGGTATCTTCCTGAGAGCTTAGCTGTTACTTTGTTTTAGGACATCACGGTTTGAAACTGTGTTGACTTAGCTGGCTTTTGATGTTAACGGGTTTCTTTGTTGAAGACTGAAGTCAAAAGAATAAAAGGGTCAAAATAAACTTTATAATCTAGTCTAAGGGTGACAAAAGATTAAGAAAGGGGAACAGAAAGGACTGTCCATCAGCTGAATCTCTGTTCCTTTGACAAAAGAGGATGTACAAGTCTGGGGTTTGGGAGAAACTGTTGAATTGTGGAAAGAGAAGATTTTGGACAATCCTCTGAAAGAAATGTTCAGAGCTTTGATGGCAGCAGTTTGGGATTAGAAAAGAAGAGTGCTGGCTCTGGGCTTTGAGAAATAGAGAATGATTCCTCCTGCTTCCAGGGCCTGACTGTGGCATGGCCCCCTGAGCTCAATGGGACCCTCATCTCAGAGCTACTCGCATGGACTGCTGTGGACACTTCACTGGCAGCACCTTCCCACCACCAGAACTGCCAGTAGGTCAGTTTTCACCTCGTAATTATCACCGCGCAGGATATCTGCTCCTCACACAAATCCAAATCAACCCCAAGGCACTTGCTCACCATAGCCTTTGGAAGGCAGACATGCTGTGGCTGTTTGAACCCTCCATATCCCAGAGAAGCACAATATGTGCTAACAAGACCAGTTGCTCACCCAGCTGACAGGCTTCACCTGTCAACATAGAAGTTTTACAAGTGTCCTTGTAGGGATGAAATTGTTATTAACCCTCAACGAATTTCCAGGAACACCCACCCTTCCTCTAAAATAGTAAAATTACACTGAAAATATGAAAAACAAAATTATAGAAAGCAATAAAACCTTTCCTGTTACATCACTTTTCACTCAAGTCTCTGCTCATAGCTTAAAAAGAAGGAAATGTACTATATCCTTGCTGCCATCAGAAACCAGGCAGAAGAATCTGCAAGCATAAATTTCAGAATTACACCTTTATGTCACAGAAGAGATAGAGATAAAATGTGAGCAAGACAGCTTTTACAACACAGTACCATGAGATGAGGGTTGTCAAGGCCTTCCTTCTGATGTTTTTGGGTCAGCTGGAGCATGAGTCAGAACGCAAAGAGAGCAGTTTGCAGAGGACAATTGCTGCCGTTTGACTTTTGTGTGTGATAAGGGCCATCACCCTTTCCCCTATCAAGTGCTGTTTCCATCAGAGAATCACAGAACCACAGAAAGGTTTTGGCTGGAACTGACCTTAAAGATCACCTATTTCCAATATCCCTGCCATGGGCAGGGATGCCTTTCATTAGATCAGGTTTTTTAGGACCCTGGCCTTGAACACTTTAGGAATGGGGCATCTCCAGCTACTCTGGGCAATCTGTTCCAGTGTCTTACTGCTCTCTGAGTAAAAAAAAATTTCCTAATGTCTAATCTAAATTTCTGCCATGTTAGTTTAAAGCCATTCCCGCTCTTCCTGTCACTATCTATCCGTGTAAGACGTTGTTCTCCCTCTTTTTCATAAGCCCCCTTGAAGTACTGGCAGGGTGCAGTGAGGTGTCCCTGGAGATGTAGGATGTGCCCTGCTGCCAGAACAGACTTCAGGCACACATCTGTAAACACAGGCTGTAAAGACAGTTTTGCACATCTGCAAACTGGACAAAGGCCACAAAGAGAGCTGAAAGAATGAATTAATGAATTCAAAGACACGCCAGCATGGGAGTTGCTATGGAAGCAAAAAGAAATATTTTTAGATTGTTCTTGCATCACATATTCTCCCACACAGAAACTCCCATTCCCTCAAATTACCTTCAGTGAGGAGTGAAAGAGCAGCATGTCTTCACCTCATCATCCATTCTGCCTGTTTCTGAGCTGGTAGTGAGCCCATGGACTTACATGGCAATCCCTTGAGAATCTGACAGTTGGTAAAAGACAGAAATATGCATGTGGCTGCTATACAGAGAAAGCATGAAAATTTTTGTAATTTGAAATCCACGGTGATTTCTGTGCATTCCTGTAATGAGCGTTCATTTGTTTCTTGTTTCTGCAGCTTCTGGAAGTGCATCTTCCATAATATTAACTCAGATATACAGATCTACTGTGCAAGAAACAGAAAAGGTGCCTTAGTTATGTTATATGCATTATGCAGAAGACATAAACAGGCACATGTTTCTGCATAACTGGATGATTCCCTAAGGAGTAATTAGCATTTTGGCAGAGAAGCTTACAACTATTTCTGTTCTTCTGCCAGAGAAATTTTATGGGGAGAACCCTGGTTTTGGTTACTAAAAACCAATTTATTATATAATATTTTAGTGTAGCTACAAGATATATTTCAAGGTAGATAAAATAGCAACTTTGATATTATCTATTTGCCAGTGATCTCCTCCCTCATATTCTCTTGCCAGTTTTAATGACAATTTTAAGATAAAGTATGAACTGGAAAGAAAGAGAAGTGCTAAAGGGTAGTCTTTCAGAAGTATTTCCCCAGTGTTAAAAATCTACATTTTTAAACAAATGTATTATTAGGTTGTTACACAATAAAATTGATTCAAAGTAGCACTAAGGAAAACACTCTTCCAGGACCGGCAGATATATTACCCAAAGGAAAGGACTCCCACAGTATCTACAAGCCAGTGGGTTGTGGGCCTGTACAAAGACCTACATAGATTTGCCAGGCTGCAGATAAGAATCACTTTCACAGAGCCTCTTCAGCAAGTTGCAGAATGGTGGGGAGGGAGCCTGAGACGTCCGGTCCACACAAGTTCCTCTTTATAATCACGCTAAGAAATGCTGCACCACAGATAAGCCTCCCCACAGCAGACATTTCTTCCTAAATCCAGTGCAGCACTTTAAGAGGGTGTCACCAAGCCCCCCGCTGCAGCTGGAGGTAGGTGTTCTCAAAGCCTTAATGTTTGTTTCTACAATAGGCTTCTTCAGCTGAAGCGGGGAGCAGTGCTCCCCTCTTTGGCTAAATGTCATACACTGTGAAACGAATGGGGGATCCCACACTTGTTCCTTTCACTCTGCAGCTCTACGTCATAACCAGCCCTTTTTCCCCATCCCACAGGAGAAAAAAAAGATGCTGAAGCAGTACAAAGGCGCCTGCAATTTCTGTGTCTCCTAAGAGCTTGGGAAGGCTCCTGACAGCCTTTCCATACTGACAGAAGAACTACCACCCACTCTGCCAAAGGCAGTGAGATACACCAGAACAGCAGGCTGGAAATGGAGAATTCGCTCCAGCAGCAAACAGGCAGAAGCTGAAAGGAAACTCCTGGGAAGGAGGAAGAAGCTCTGTGATGAGGGGAAGTGAGGTTCAGGAAGAGAGCTGCTTACAGATGTCCAGTGAAACCAACCTCATCCATTCTTTTGTCAGGAGACTTCATTTGTTTATTATGGCTTCATCCCGATCATGTCAACCACTGTGCTTTATTAACAGAGTGAATTATCTTGCAGCTGCCAATAAATTACTGGCTGACATTATGTTTTGGCTGGTTTTGATTTGATATAAGGAGGGAGTTGCAACAGAAATCACTAGAAAGGAGGGGGTATGACCATCCATCATATGACAGAGTGATTAATGGTACTGCTTTGACCTTTTCCAGTTAGCTCCAACCAGGAAATAGAAATGCACGTTCTCTCTGCAACCCTCCTTGGACACATCTTCCCTAGAACTGCCTTGATGCCTGAGGGGAAGGACATCTGATGTGGCCTCCATCACTGGGAGGACAAGAACAGATGGGCCACACCCATCAAAAAGATGCACCAGGGAGCAGAAGTCCATAAAGCTTTCCTCTGACTTGGTAGGAAGAAGAAATGCTTAGAGAGGGGTGGTTTGAATCTGACGCCCCTCATACTTTACTGCTCTGAAGCATGGTGTGCAGAGCTGGGGCTAAGATTTTTAAGTGCAAATGACTTTCCATTTGAAAGCAGGGTTTAAAGCCACCCTTGTGGTATATGCTGCCTCTCCAGGGATAATTCACTGCAACACAAGAATAGAAATTTGTGGAAAGATTTGCAGGGCCTCTCCCTGCAGATTAATAAAAATGTGTTCCTCTTTCACTTTTTGTGAGTCCCGTTTTTCAATGGACTGTTTAATGCCTTGAGTTCTAAGGTTTTATACCTTCCCACATTGCTTTATGAATCTTAATCATTATTTTCTCCTCCAATTATGCCTTCAAAACAGAGTTAGATCCCTTTTATGCAGCTCAGCAAAAGCCCACTGCCCTCATGCCACTGGCTTGGAACAGACAGAGCTCCCACCAAGTTGAGCCATGTCTGAAGAAAATATCCAACAGACCATCTCCACTCATGGGAGGCAGAAAGAATGAAATGCTGATGGACAAATCGATTGGTTTGTAGCAACTTAAATATCATTTGAGATGACAATTGTGAGTCCAAAATCAAGACAGGAACAAGCAAGTAATTCTAGACTGGTAGATAGGCCAGTGGGAGGAGGACAAGAAACGAAACAAAATTATAGCACACAGTTCTATGACAAGATTGGATTGATTGATGGGAACAACTGAGATCTGCAGCAGTGAGACTGGTCTGGAGAACAAATAGATTCAAGTAAGTGGTTTAGCAGTGACTGGGAAATGAGCACCCAACAAAAAAAGGGTTTTATCAAAACTCTCAAAAAGTTTGCAGCAGGAAAGAACATCAGTGACTGCAGCAAGTGATGATATTTTATTCTTCAGAGACACCTGGGTTGGACAAGGGCCACTGGAGTGATTAATCAGGTGAGAAACTTAATCTACCTTCCTAGGCCATGGAAGCTGGGAACTCTGTAGTACTGCCAAGGATAGTATTGCTGGGTAAAGTGTTTACTCAAGTCAGAAAAAGGCTACATTGTTCTAGAAACAAAGAGTGTGTTGTCCAGCTCTCCTGCTACACCTTTCTCACAGCCACATCATGGAATTTAAAATGGATCCTGTCTGGGAGGTATTTGTCCTCTAAACAGCCCAGAAAGAAAGCAGAGAAGCCCTCAGAGACACAAGATATGTTTATTCCTGGGGCTGAGACCTTACTTCCCTGGCAAGATGTTTTTGCCGGCAAGAGGCAAGAAATCACGGCAGGTAAGTGAAACAGGAAATGGGTTTGGATCCACTAACCACATCACACCCATTTAGTCAGTTCCTTCTGCGTTCCTCCCCTAGTACATGCAGGACAGAGCCTCAACAAAACTTCCCTGAAGGAGCATAATGCGGATGAAGCCATGTGGTGCTACTCCATGTGATGCAAGCACTGCAGCTCTGCTGCTGAAGGATGAGAGTGCAGGGATGTGGGAGGCACGCAGGGCTCTGCCTGTGCTCCACGGACCCATGGCTACACAGGGACAGCACGCACTGAGCAATAATGGAAAGAGGGGTAAGGCAGCAAACCAAGGACTCATCTTCCTCGTTGTAGCGTGGACCAAATAAATCTACTTTTGTTACCTTTTTTTAAACAGTTTTTTTCTTCTCTGAGGCTTACAATGCGGGTAGAACAAATAGGGCTGGGATTTGTATTTCACAAAGAATTTTAGCAGACCGGGGTCAGCTGTGCCAGTGAAGGCAGAAAAGAAAGGAGTTAGCAGGTAGGACATAAGAAATGTGAATTTTCTGGCTTAAAATTATTGCCATTTTTCCTTCTTGTTTTCTGCTAGCTCTCTTCCCAGTTGGCTTTGTGACAATTGCTTTCTCTGTTCACTTCATCAGTCACTGTGTAGTAGACATTATATCAAATAAAACTGTCTGCACTGAAAGACCCACACTCTTCTGTTTTTATTGTTGTGAGGAAGTTAGTGTCGGTAATCATTCATTATCCAGTTTATCTGCCTCAGTGATCTTTCCTTGACTGAAGTGAAAACTTTTGTTACAAACTTTCAATTCTATTCTCTCAGTATTGTGATGGAAAGGACTCCATAGCTGTTAGAGACATTCAAAGGTAGTCCTCATTAAAGATACTGTTAGATATTCTTAAGAGTAGGACAGTGATTTTAAAAATTTACTTTGCCTTACAGGCTTTAAAAAAATCTCTTTTCTTCATTAGTGATAGAAATAGTTTTCTCCCCATCATAGATGATGATCTTAACATTGGTTTGTTGCCTATTATATGTATATTCTTACTTAAGTCACACCACACATCTATTTTTAGATGATGTCTATAAGTGATAAATAAGACATTTAGGACAAGATTTAGATGATCCAAGCTAGGATGGCAGAATAGTTTAGGCATATTAAGCCTAAACAACAGATCTGGAAAGTCTTCCTGATGGCAGTGGTTTATTTCAGTCATGTTTACAGCTCACAGGGGAATTCCAGTCTGATCTTTGGGGCTCTCAGGACCATAAGGTTCTTGGGTGCAGTTACCCACACGTGATGAGCCTGGCTTCAGTCCAGCATTTAGGCAAAACCTGTGACCCCTGAGGATGTACATTCTGCAGGGACTTAAACCAGTGATCACAACATTGAGCTCCAGAACTACAGTTAGTCTGAGTAAGATTCAGCTTCAGATTAAGACCCCTAAATGCAGCTGCCTACTCATGCGTCAAAACTCCCATCACACTCATCAGACATCTAGACAGGCAGGAGAGTGACACCCTGGGATGGACTGAGCTGCCCAGATATAGAGGTCTAATGCTATTTTGGCTGTTCTGGGCTATCTTCCCTGGCCTCTAGCTGCCACTCCAGGAGTCGAGTACGTCCTATAAATCATAGGCCATTTCTACCAGCCTTCTGCAGCCTTCCTCAGGTGCTCTGAGGATCCTAAATGGCTTTGTGTGGGCAACTGAATTGCATGCCTAATGGCTGGTAAGCTGAATATCACCCTCAGCTCCAGTGAGACTGTGCTGATTAGATGTATCCTGACTGTAGAGGGACCATAGAGGCAGGTACTTTAATCTCAATCTGGAACTCACCACTTCATTAACAAAAAAAAAAATGCTGATGGCAATATCCATTTGTACATACTTACTGGTCAGTGCAGTCATTTAGGGAACCAGGGACTTGATGTGAAGCTTTGTCTAAACACAGAACTCAGACTCATCTGTACTCGCCTCTGTACCTTAAGGGTGTGCCTAGACTACTACACTATACTACCCAGAGGGCAAGGATGACATCTCCCTCCCGTCAGGATGAAGAACCCTGTGCAACTTGGGGGAAATAGCAGGGAAGCGTATAAAAAAGAACCTGTCTGTGAGATCTAGCAGCCACAGCTTACATCTAGGTAGGATCTGTCCTCTGGATATCCCTGTCCCCAAGACCTGCTAATGTAAAAGACACAGAGAGGAACGAGGCCAGGTCCATCTCCCAAAGCCATCTAACAGGTTATACAGCCAAGTTCCTGCCTCACTTATTAACTTGTTGGTCCCAGGAATCCATCACATAATCACAGACTCAGACAATGTTTTTACTGGTGGATCTGGCGTTAGGCAGAACTTCAGGGCCACATATCACAGGCCATTATATTTTACCTGTACCTAGGTCAATAATTTGGGCTTGCTGAAAACAAGACATCCAGAGTATGTAACTTATTGCATCTCCTTGAAACCTCTTTTGAAGGTTAACTTCATGCTCATGGTTAAAAAATACGTGCTCTCTTTTTAGGTTGAATTTGTTCAGCTTGAGCTGAACATCCATTCATATTATGTTTTTATATAATAGGTCCAACAATATTACACCAATCAATTTTTCCATCCTGGTTCTAGTAGCCAGCAACTGAGACATCTTTTAATCTCCTTTTTCAGTAAACTTTGATTTGTCCCCCCTCAATCCTCTCTGTAACTCAACCTTTCTAATTCTGAGTTGTTCCTGCACCCTCTTCCATTACGGTTGCCTCATTTTTAAACTGCCATCAACTGACTTGCATCTGTTCTGACCAGGATTGTATGAAAAGGTTAAACTGTGACAGGTCACTGATGCATCAAATATTGGCCAAAGCATCACACAGGTTGCTCATCTGGAATAACTTGTTGTTTTCTTTTGCCTCTCTGGTAGCACTGTCCTCTCCCAGGAGTGGAGACTTCTGAGCCTGTGCCTAAGACAGAAGAGAGGAGAAAACAAAGGAAGGGAAGCCCTCTACAATGTGAGGCTGATCTACACGGCTCTTAAGGAAAGGAGCAACAAGGGCTGGTAGTGGTGGGCACTGAGGGGTTGGAGTCCAGAGGAACTTTTAACAAAACCAAGAAAATAGCTTGTTTCAGAGATGATTATAATTTTTAAAGCTGATGGAACTGAATGGTTTCTGATACAGATCTGCCTCCTTATTCCTCTGGTTTTAAGCTAGACAACAAGTAGTATTACAGAGTGGAATTGCTGCAATCAATGCTACGGCTGCTAACAGGGAGTTAGCTGATGAAGTGCATTTGATGTATTTGATGAAGTGGCAGCACAGGCTAATGAAATTGTTGTTCACTCAGGCATGTGAAGATTATGACTATAATCCCAGCTCTGACTGTTCTTCTGCTTCCAAAAGTAACTTAATCATAATGCATTTCAGCTTCCTCAATGTCTTTCCCTCCCACATTTATCTAATTCTGTAAAACCGGGACTTAAAATTATCATATCTTTCAATAAAGAACCCTGAACCCACTTGTGATCTCTAAGCATTACTTTCATCTCTTTCCTATTCTGTCAGGTCAGCAGTCACCATGGAGTTAGGTGCAATGTTTCTGCCTGATTCCTGTGGATAAGTATTCATCTTATACCCGGTTTTCCTCATGCTCTCCCACCCAAGTATAGAACAGGCCCATAATTCCCTACCCTCTGGCTACATGTCTCTAGGAATAGCTCTAGTTAGTAAATATTGTATTCACCCTGACATCCAAAATGCCACCAGCGTCTTTGATGTGCTACTGTGGGGACAAAAACGGCAGGAATGTAAGAATCATTAGAGTGTAAGTTAAATGTTGTGCTTTCTCGAACAGACACTTCATGCAGCTGCCAAAATAACTCTGCTGAAAAGCAGACCAGCATACCAATTTTCAGATTTTCAGATCTCACACTCTGCATATTAATGCATTTCTAAATCAATTTTGCTTCTACAACTGTATTATTATACATGCAAAATTTGAATTTATTTCAAAAAAAAGCACCTAAAACTACCTTGTAAATAATTCAACCATGTAAACCTACAGGAAGGTCACTAAGATTATAAAGCTTACTGATTTCAACTTTTGCCTGTATGAGACAGAATAAACATTTTGTGTTTTACACCATGCACTATGAACAAAGTTAGTTTTCCTCAAGGGTTTAATATATCAGACTTGATTTTCATGTCTTACTACATCTAAGTAAAACATAAGTTTCATGTCTCACTATGTCTACTAAAACTAACAGGGTTAGTTTTGCTAGACTCAAGTCACCAACTTGGTCTCACGCCAACATCCACAATTGCACTTTGGGTCAGAAGGGGTCTAAAGCATTGCACTTCTCAAGTTTTCATCATAAAAATACAGACAGTATTAATAGCTAATAATATTTCCAGCATCACACTTGACTTCTGGAAGGGGATCCCCTACAACATTCCAGAATTGATGTCTGCTGGGGACAGCCGTCTTCGTAAGTGCCAACTGAGTTCCTGCAGGGAAGGGCTCACATCCAATATCCCATCTATCAAGCGGAAGGCAGACAGAATTAGCAGTAGGATAGAGAATAGATGTCAGAAAACCTTGAAATCAGCGTGGTATTCCATTGATGGAAGAGAAGGAAGATATGGAAAAAAAAAATCAAGCAGCTCTTGGCTTGTATGTAAACAATAATTTTGTCATTTTACATGTTTTTAGTCTAAAAATGTAATGAACATTCAAAATTAGAGGAAAAAAATATATACATATTTTAAATGTGTTCTGCTTTTGCCCACTGAAGTAATTCTCCTCGTTCCTTTTCAAGTCTTGCATGTTTGTAATTTTACACATCTATTTATGGGTAAAGCAGCCTAATGTAACATTCAAAGAATTAATCTTATCACCTCAGAGGAAGTACTGGAAGATAAAATCAGGATTGCTCTTTGATCATTAAATGGCTTTAGAATTCTGCACACAAACAGATCTCTCTCCCCCTTATCAAATGTCAGAGACACAGTTATGGCTGCTTGTGAAAGATATCTTTTATCCTTCTCATACATGACACATAGATCTTCAGATGGGACACGTGCCCTTTTATTTTCAAATCATTTATCAGCTAAATAAATTGTTTTTATTTGTAATCAGCAGGATGGAACTTTTTGGGTTTGTTTTCTGTGGGGGAGAGAAGAAAGAAGTCATATAGGGCAAAGTAAAAGAAGGGTCTGTGTGTCATATGAAGGTGCTTGGAACACAGCTACCCAGCTGCAGGAATGCGCTCCCATATCCACAGTATGCACCATGTTTAAAATATGTGCAGAAAAAATGCAGTAAAGTATTACCATTACGATTTACAAATAAATCCCTAGAATAACATGGAAATGTTTAGGGTGATATTATGATATGCATAATGAATATGCCAGTTAGGATGCATTTCAGGACATAATACACATGTTCACTATATATGTGTGCTCATGCTTAAGTGAGGCATCTTTATGATTCTTTATGATTCTTTATGATTCACTATAACCAGCCTCAGACTGGGGCTGAGCCATGGTTCGTGCGAGACCAGCGTGGACAGTGGCAGAGGGGGCTGGGAGAGCAGGGGCACAGCAGCATGTGGAGGAGGGAAATAAGGGCACAAGACAGGGAAGGGAGTCTTGGAATAGAAGGTTAAAACATCAACATAACCAATGGGGTTTTTTCTTTATTCAGTTATCGGCAGCAATTAGGATCTGGCATTAATAATCTCATTAGAAATCTGGAAAATTGGTTTGGATTGAGTGGTGAAAGGTCAAGTAGAAAGGAGGGTAGGGCAACTTACAGATCATCTCTTCTGCATTAGCCCCTGTGTTCCAGGTTTACTGATCACAACTGCTCACAGCCATGCATTGGAAAATAAGAGAAAAGCTCATTTTGCTGAATGAGAAAAAACATTTTGGCTGAAACGCATATAAAAAAGATTATTTATTGCTTTTCTATCAATTTGTGGTTTTCCCATAGCCCAACATCTTCCTTCCCCCCTGCCAGGCTCTCAACAGACACGTTTCCTGTGTCTGTTTTGCAATGGAGCATTTCAGAACTTGATCACAGACTCTGTGGTGTGCTGAGAAACACCCAGTCCCAATATGATCTAACAGAATGATGCAAAAAGCAAAGTGATAGTCATTTGTCGAGGCAGTATAAAGAAATTATTAACTAATGTTAACTAAGTACTAGATACTTGCTTTAAGTGCAGGTTTTGTTTGGTTTTCTTTTTTGGCCAGGAAAATGTTTTCATTGAGTGCATTTGACTAGATAAAACAGATAAATACAGTTAAATAGACCACTTGAGTCAATAAATTAATCAATGAGAGGAAATGCTTTCAGAGTTAGTGTCTAAACATACTTTCCTATGCACATACAGATATACACATGCACTGCTATTGCTTAGTAAAGGTTCCCAGAAACCCAAAAAGGCTGCATAACACCCTGGTATATTTTCCTCCATTTTCTGATAATGAGAAAGTAACACCTTTTTGTTCCTAGGGAAGGCCACGCACACTCACAATGTCACTAATCTGAATAAACCTGACAGAAGACAGCAGGATCTAACTCAGCACAGAGCCCAGGAGTGGGTCACAGCATAACAGGTCGTCTTAAAAGTGACACTTCCCAGCATGTGCACAGTATGCTGAGGTGCTTATTTCAAATCTTTGTACTGCATGAAGTCAGTGAAATTACACTGGGGAAGAATTTAGCCTCATAACTTTTTCTGATCTATTTCCTACAATTCCCTTAAGTATTTAGTTGCTTCCTGCTAATTATTTTTGCATTATTTTACAGCAGGCTAACATCTGCCACATGGGGCTTTTGTAAAATGTTCTTTTATCATTATCACTCAAAATAATTTAAGTTTCTGAATGAGTTTATACACTAGTAAAAGATCTGCTAGAGAAAAGGCTATGGTTCTCGTCTTATAGGTTATTAAAGTGAAGCAAGCGCTTTCCATAAAAATCTCCTTTAAAATATTTTGCTAAATCTCAACTCAAGCTGAATTTCTGCTTTGGTGAAATTAATGGAGCTCCCCACATTCATAAGAGTCTGGCCTGGATAGATCCAATTGCATATTTAAGGAAAAAAGGACATGTTCAGACTATGAACTAAACTTGCAAAAAACAGCTTTCATTTCTTATGTCTGACTCCAAAACTATTTTTCTGTATCTCATATCATAAGATTTCCTATTAGTAAGCAGAATGAAGCATGGACCTTATCTCCAGGACCCTACCATTTTTAATAAGTTTCACACCAATGAGGAGTAGGTCTGGGGTATTGTGAAAATAAGTGAAAACATAAAGATGGTTACAAAGCTCAAAATCAGCCTCCATTAGGGCAAAACTGTGCGGGTTGAACCTGCTACATGGACCAGGTCCTCTGAAGTTAGTACTATGTACGACATGAAAACAGTGGCTCAGACATTATGAGCAGGATCTGTTTATTTTAGGTATCCTGAATCAGGTGTAACGTGGTTCAGCACATGCCTGAAAAAATATGAACAACCTCAACTTCTCTGCTTTCACCTGCATGTAGCATTCTCCAAGTAACACATGCTTTTCTGAGTCATCTCCTGTATGGATTAATACGATAGTTTTCCAGATTCCTTCCAAACTGTTCCAAATATTGTGTTTACTTAAACAAGCAAACACATAAACAAAAAATAAATAACAGATTAAATGTCATTTTCAAGCTTGGCAAGGCCAGGCCCAGGAGACCATGAAGTCAGACTAAACCAATTCCTACTCCAGTGCTTTTTCAGCATTTCTATCCTTCTGAAAGATGTTAAGCTATGGTCCTGCAATCACTCCAAGTGTTGGGTAGGTGGTTTTGCCAGTAGATTCAACCAAGCTGTCAAACATTCTCAGAAACAAATAAAATGAGAGTGGGAAAAAAGAAACAGATGGTCTTTACCTTGCTTAATACTATCCTTGTAAAACATCTAAAAGGTATCTTAATTCTACGCAGATAGTTCTCTTCTTACATAAGTTCTGTGTTCATTTGGAGGCCTGCCATGTTTTCCATGACCAGGACAACCACCCTGTGCTATTATAATTCAGGGTTCTTTTCTAATTTCTGTTCCAGCGAAAATCTCACCACCACAATGAGAGTTGCAATTGCACAAGACATTTCAGTAGCTGAGCCACAGCCTGAATAGAGGCCAGCTGATCTCCTGGCTTCTTTTCCAAAGACTGTACGGCTCCTATTCAAACAGCCTCTCTGCATGGGTTATCTGGTGTCAATTTATAATTTACCCCACCAGATACCAGCCCCTTGAGTATTATTTCACAGTCAGATAATTATTCCACTCAGCTTCTTTAAAAAATTCTCTGCTGCTTTGAAATAGGAGAGGATGGGGTGCCTAGCACATAGCCTTTAAGCTCTGTTCATGCAGCTGAGAGAAACGACTCACACTGCCAATGCGGATTTACTCATTAGGTCTGTTGTGCCAGTAGATGCTCTGGGGAAGCTGACAGTGACCAAATATTTCCTTTTTATCAGTGCAGCTATTTCCCCTCTCATCTTGATGCAGAGCAGCTCTGGCTGTCACTGGTATGCGCTGCAATCTTATCAGATCTGCCTTCTCTTTCTTTCCTCCTTTACTCAAGAAAAGTTACTCTACTGACTTTCTCAAAGTACATTACCAGTGCTATTTCACAACCCCATCTCTTCAATTTTCAAATACATACCAAATATTTTGGTCTCAAAGGACATTAAAAATATTCAGAGGTAAAATGAATAACACCCACATGTTTTAAAAGAACTGGTCCCTCTGCTCTGCAGTGCTGCAGCCTCACCTTAAATATAGTGTGTAGTTTTGGGTGCCACAATGTAAGAAAGATATTAAACTATCAGAGAGTATCCAAAGGAGGTCTATGAAGATGGTGAAGGGCCTTGAGGGGAAGCTGTGTGCAGAGTAGCTGAGGTCACTTTGTTCAGCCTGGAGGAGACTGAGGGGAGATTTCACTGCAGTCTGCAACTGTCTTATGAGGGGAAGAGGATGGGCAGGCACTGATCTCTGCTCTGTGGTGCCCAGTGACAGGACAGGAGGGAATGGCCTGAAATTGTGTCAGGGGAGGTTTAGGTTGGATATTAGGAAAAGGTTCTTCACCCAGAGAGTGGCTGGGCACTGGAACAGGCTTCCTAGGGAAGTGGTCACAGCACCAACCTGACAGAGGTCCAGAAGAGTTTGGACAATGCTCTCAGGCACATGGCGCGACTCTTGGTATTGTCCTGTGCAGGGCCAGGAGTTGGACTCAAGGATCCTTGAATGTCCCATCCAACTCAGCTGATTCTGTGATTCAGTGATCTTCCTGTACAGAGTCTTCATTTTATTTTTTTTATATGGCTTCCAAAATTAATTCCATCCCAATCTGTCAAATCAGTTGCTGACTAAGAGCCACAAAACCTCCAAATAACTGGCAAATTTAACTTTTCAAAGCATACCTTAATGTGTGCGTGTGGAGCTGAAAAAGTGTTACTACATTTTCCACCACTTTTTGTCTTTTGTCTAAGAGCAATGAGGAGAAAAACTTCCCAGCAAGGAATTCAAGGACTGATTTTGTCATAGGCTCCACAGTCACAAAAATAATCTTCTGTCACTGGAGTTCCAGAGCAGGGGGCTTGACACTAGGGGCTTGATTTGGTGCTGCACATGGAGAGTCTGTGGTGGACCAGACACTGCATTGCAAATGTAACCCAGCTCTTCTG
This sequence comes from Platysteira castanea, assembly GCA_013397175.1. NCBI lineage: Eukaryota > Metazoa > Chordata > Aves > Passeriformes > Platysteira > Platysteira castanea. The sequence continues at coordinate 92,523 of VYXC01011351.1, read as the reverse complement.
CTGCTCTTCTCAGAAACCTCAAGTTTGTATATTCAGTTCATCAAATTATAAGATGTGATTATAAGTCTAATCAATTTTCTCATGAGTAATTCCTCATTAATTAGTAGTCAATGAGCAATAACAGCCCATCATCGATGGAGTTGTTTTTTCCAGGTTAGGTGAGGAATGATTCTGAAGAGGAAAATAAAACCGCTCTAGAAGTAAAGGTAGAAAGATCTCAGTAAGCAGCAGCATGTCTCCTTTGGATAATGAATTTAAATACTACAGCTGTCTGTGAGTAAGAAGAGAGTTGACAAAGTGATAAAGTACTACCTGATTACTTCAGAAAGTTGCCTGGTATTAAATTTTTAGTACATCATATAAGCAAGAAGATCATTTATATCAGAGTGAAGGGGTTTTACCATGAGGAAGGATTGAACACCTCATTTCATAAAAGTGCACCTATAACTTTTGCACAGAAATGAAAAATATCTAGACTTACAGTAAGTAATATACTTGACAACAAGACTTCCAAAAGTCAAGCAGTAACTTGCTTGACCTTTTTCCTCTGGAGCAGGAGAGAAATGCTACAGAAAATAATTTATTTTTACTGAATTGTCTTTTTGCTAGGATAGATCTGATATAAGTATAGGATAGCTCTTTCATGTTCTTAATTTCTTTTAAATGACCCCAGTGTTCCACAGTGCTTAATCAAGGGAAGTCTCTGATGTTTATGCAACTAGACCATGTTTCTTCCCTCCGTGGTTCACTCACTACACACTGCTTGTAAGTCATACACAAAAGTCTCTCTGTGAAAAGGAAATGTGCACAGTGTTCATATGTCTGTTTTTCTTCTTCACTCTGCCCCTATGCCAATATTACAAAGCCTGTGAGTGACTATTTCCAAAATAACTATCTGGCGTCATATGCACAGTCAGATACAGAACAGAATTCTTGAGCTAGGCACTAGGGATATACATGGACATCACCATTAGAAGTTGCTCAATTTTCATTCCTCAGTAAACATTTTTCAGGATCCTTGGATTGCAAATCCATTTGGGTTCTGGAATCTTCCCTTGTGAGCAAAGCTATAGCTTTCTGATTGTGCCTCTGGACTCCACGGGGTGGGCACCAGTCCATAACAGCACAAGCTATTTTATGCGGCCTATGTTGAAACTTTCATAGGTGACACACACTTGGTCTGAGTCTATAGAACAGAGGAGCTGGCAGACCTTAAAATCTAGTTAACTAAAAGTTTGAAAGTATTTTTCTCTCAGTCCCTAAATAACAAAATGTTTGCCCCCCCCCCACCCTTCTTACCACATATTTATTGAAAGAGATTTACTCTAATAAGCCTGTCCATTTCTTTTAGCAACTCTTTATAACAAATGATCACTTTCATAAAATCGCAGAAAAGAAGTCTGCAATGGACTTTGAGGGTATGTCTTCACTGCTAAGTAACAGAAAGCCTCGGAGGAAGCTTGAACACTGGAGCTCTGATTGTCCACACTGTTTTATTATTTGCTCTCTGCAGCCAGTTTTCTTCAAGACAATGCTACTATAGAAGGAGCAGGACATGAACCAGTCCGTGTGACTGTCCCAGGACCAGTAATCAGCCCTGAGGCCAATTAGATGTAGCCTGAAAGGCTATAGAGCCATCTTTTCTTCTCAAAATAGAAAATATGCAGTAATTTGTTCTGTTTCTATATGAACCAAATCTAATCAATGAGCTCTGTGGGCTGAATACTCCAAGGTTGTGCTCTGCCCAACAACTTTCAATATTTTTGAATTTTGCTCTGCTCCCACTGACATCAACAATCCCTCATTGTCACGAATCAGCATAAATAACTTGCTGCCATCCCTCACAAGCCTCAAATTATAGTATTCTGGGAAATTTACAGTAAAATAATCATTTACATCACTTCTCAAGCCTTAGGATAGAAAACTTCCCTGCCAAGATAGTCCTAATTGTAAGGGGCTGTAATGCCAGCTCTCTGTACTCTCTGCATAGACACCAACCCACATATCTCCATGGGAACAGTCAGAAAAACCATTCAGTAAAGTAATCTCAAAATTCTTCCTGGGCTGTGAGCCTTGAAACCCCTTGGGAATGCAGGAGGTAATCCCTAGCAGGAATCATTGCAACACGTTTGTTGTCTACGAAGTATAGCAGAATAAGCCTGTCTTAGATGGTGATATATGGAATCAGTACTGCAGGGCATCAGTGACACTAATTTCTCAGTTAGACCACAGTACTTCCCAACATCTTCAGTCAGGCTTTATGAAATTGAATGAGGGCAGAATTTGGCCTTGTAATTCTACTCCCTAAACTGAATAAAGCCCAATTATGACCAGAATTATTAATATTGTTACCCTTATTCAAGACATCCAGCCACCAAGGGACAAAGCAATTACTACTCATTGTCAAGGCAATATAGATGCCTTTGTATAACTATTCACCAAACCAAACATTTTTAACTCTGTGTGTGTGTGTGTGTGTGTGTGCGTCTGTGTCTGTGTCTGTGTGTGTGTACATGGATTTTTCCCTTCAGATTGGCTGGGTTTTCTTCTTTCATATTCCATTTTTCCTAATGTAAATCACTTACAGGAATAAAATGGAATAACTCCAGGGAAAGTTTCACTTCTACCTGCGTAACAGACAGTTCCCAGAGCATGCAAGATTCCTACACAGGACCAGTACCTGTACATCCAGCTTCAATTCCCTTCTGTTTCCTGGGCCTGTGAGGTAATGAGAGGAAGAGCAGTTGTTGTTAGGATAAAACCCAGCAGCAGAGAAAGACATAGTCCCCTGTCCCCACTACTGTCATAGCATGAGTTCCCAGATTCCAGAAAATAGTTATTTTCACCAGGTTGATAGCCTAAGCACAAAAAGCTTTCTGTCCTGTCTGTAAGCTGTGAGGCAGTTCAACAGCTGCCTCCTCCTCCTCCTCTATATTTATCTACAGAAGTCTCCTGGATGCCCCAGGATGCTTCTCAGTTGGTTGTGCAACACTTAAAGCCCCTGTTGTTACAAAAGAGACTCTTTCAGCTCCTCTCAGCAGGCTGCTATGTTATGGGCCTCCAAATCAAAAACAGACTCATCTGGGGTTCCTCTTACTCTTTTTAATGTGCCTTCTCCCTAGAGATGCCTCCCCGCATTTAAATTGCCTTTCCTCTTTTGCCAGTGTTAATGTTATGCATTAGATATTTGGCACACATGCAATATATATTTTTCTCTCCTAACTTCAGCCTGTCCTTTGTTCCTAAATGAAAGCAGACTTCAGAGCATCCACCCCATGTGGCCAATCTCTCTGTGCTACACCTGCTTTCACCTCATGCAAAACACAGGGAATCATGAACAAAATGTATCCAAAAATGCCAGTGTGTAACTTAGAATATCCCCAATAAATTACCCTTGAAAGTGTGGCAGTACTCTGGGGTGCCTGCTCATGTACAAGCAAAAAGTGTACCTGCCATGCAAGTGTAGAGGAATGGAGTGCCAATACTTGAAAAGGATTTTTCTGGATCATATTTTTCTGGTTTTCAAACTGTTCTTTAGACTATTGAGACATTTTAGTTCTTTTTTGCCTTTCAGACCATGGGCAACATGATGTCCTGAGACTTTTTTTAAAGTGTCCCAGCTCTAAAAAGGAGGAGATTATTGTTTACAGAATGCTTTGTTTAAGAAGTTATTCCCCTCTTCTTGCTCCACCCGTGGGAGGAAAATGAGTAGAGGTTGTTGCAGACAAAGTCAGGCTCAGACAAGAAGAACCTGAGGCAAGAGTGGCAGCCACTCTATCATACCTCGCCATGATGTCACTGCTGCTCTGACACATTTACCATAACTGAACACATCAGGATCATTACAGATGACTGCTGAAAATGCTTTTTTGATACCTAAATGTCAAGACTTCTTAGAAAAAACCCAAGTCCTGTAAGTTTTTTCTTATCCCTTACTTTCCGCGGCTTGTAAAAAACCAAACTTATAATACTTGGTTTTGGTAGACTGTGCAAGTGTGTTTAGGTCTTTTCTGCCATTAGTATGGCATTTTGCTTTGAAAATGTGATGTGTATTATCCACACTTACTCTTTGTCTTTGAGGAAGTTCCCACTGCTCTCACTTGTGTGGAGCAGGGCACCACCATGTTGTCCACAGACAGCATGTAAAAATTACACATTTACTACACAAATTTACAGGGTTGTCAGTGTATAAGAGGAAGAGAGTAAGTCCTCTTTTCCAGACGGGGAGTTCAGCAGTGAGAAAATGGATTTAGTCAAAATACAGTTGAAACCTGATCATACTTTCCTTAAACAGTAAGATGAATGCAGTGGTTTCATTACAGATGCATGAATAGTGTATCACAGAATCACAGAATTAGCTAGGTTGGAAAAGACCTTTGGGATCATCAAGTCCAACCTATGACCTAACACCACCTTATCAATTGAGTGGCACATCCAGTCTGTATTAATTTGTACATATGCCCTGTGTTCTATTGAGGATGTAGAAGACATAAAGGTCCCTTGGGGAACTCTAACACCAAAATCCTAATTTCTGGAGGTTAATACTGCAGCAAACTGATTTCACTAAAATTATAGAGCCCCAGTGAGTGCATGTGTCCACTTGAACTGCTGAAGCCAGGGCTCGGGGGCACAGTTTAGTCACAGCTCAATGGGAAATCAGGGTCAGGCAGCAATGAGTCTGCAGCACTGCTCAAGGATGTGGTAAATGACCTGCAACAGCTGGAAACTGGAAAAAAAAATAGTGTCAATACTAGATTTCAGAGCAGTACTTTGAGGTGGAATTTTTCAAGATTAAAAAAATCAGACTTTGCTTTTCTATTTCTCATGTACCAAGAAGGAGATGAGCAGCACAGCTGGTTAGACGGCTTTTGCCAATGTTTATAAGGTAATAAAAATTCATTGGGTGTATTTGATCTTTCCTGCTAATGTCTTTGTGTTTCTACTGGAGATATCAAAATCTTGCAAGTCTTGAGCCAAATATGATCTGTATGAAATCTTTGTCCCAGTACTATATCCTCCCTTGCAACATCATTCACATGTTAGTTGTTCTGGTGCCAAATTCTTCAAAACTCTAAGTAACATCCCTTTCACTGACTCTCAGCCAAATCAAGTAACTGAATGCCTGCTGTGTTCTTTGGATTCGGGTTATAAACTGCCATACAATGCTACTGACTAAATTTATTTCAGTTCTCCCATTTCCCCTTACCCTCCCATATGGCCCAAACTTCCCCCCCTTTGCTGCTTTCCCTTACTCCTTGGGTGAATAACAACATATGTCTCAGTGAAAAACAAACCCACCTGTTTTTAAACACTGTTTGTCACACCTCCACCCCCAAACTCAATGTCCCAAAGTCCACATGTTCTATGTAAGGTAAAATCTGGTACTGATTTTGAAAGGCTGGTCACAGGTCTGGGCTGGCTTCTTTTTCCAGTGGGAGGGATGGAGATTCATTATGGTTGAGATGATTGGTATGTCCACAAAAACAAAAAAACCCAAAAAAAACCACCCACACAAAAAAACCCAACAAACAAGAAAAACCCAAACAAAAAAAACCCCAAAGTAATCCAACAAACAAACAGAAAAACAAAACCCAAAAAACCAAAATGAAAACAAAGCAAAAAAATAAAACCAAACCAAAACAAACAAACAAAAAACCCCCTAAAATTTACCATCTCCAATAACAAAGGAGTTGAAGGGAAATGGAGAATAAATCAAAGGTCATTGAAGTAAAGTGCAAGTTTTCCATCAATTAAAAAGCACTCAGTCAAACCTTAAGAGTACAGAACAAGCTCCATTTTTGGAAAGAAAAACTAAGGCTAATTTAATGAGACTCAAGACATAAAAAGTCTCAAGACCTAAAAGAGAAGACAAACTGATTTTTTTTCCTGGGATGGACACAAGAACAGTGGTAGTCCAACAAAGCAGGGTTATTTCAGGAGACAAGCTCACCTGTGAGGAATACTGTTTATTCAGGTGTCTGTGTCTTCTGCAGTTGCTGTGTTAAAACTGCCCCAAAAATATGAAACCCAGCAGCATCAATGCGTTCTAAGAAAGGTCCATTTCTAATACCTTCTCATAGGAAAGTATCAGTGGCAGGGACCTCTAGAAGGACAAACCTCTTCCTGGTAATTATTTAAGGGACAAGGAAACACAAAAGCTGCAGATGAGGAGGTAAAAAGAGGAAGGAACTAGTCTCAGAGCACTACAGCAAAAATCTTTTGTAGAAAGGAATATACAGGTCCAGTTGGGCAGTTTGCCTCTGCAGATACGCCTGAAATAAGCATCGGCACTAACCCAACTACAGCTCCCTTCAGATTTAAAAAGTGTGAAATAAAGCAGTGTATTTTTTCCTCCAGAAATACTGCTACTATAGATTTGCAAACCAAAGTGGAAAGTACAGTGTTGGAAAAGGCAAGAAAATAAACTCTTGTCAAGTATTGGCTCCAGAAAAAGGAGTATACACTTTTAGAAATCTCTTCAATTAAAAGGTAGAATTTCGGATTGCATACGTTAAGGCACAGACCGAATCTGTCAGGATTGTAAATGCCTCTGAACTTTAAGTTCCCAAAGACTTATGCATGCTTTACATGTGGAACACATCTCTAAGATTAGGCCTTAAGTCCTCATTTTTGTGAGCAGAGATAATAAATGGAACTGTTAGGATGTGATGAGCTGATATTTCAGTCATATTTTGCTGAAGTGTAAATGGCTGTAAGAGGACTAAAGTGGTGGAAAGCACGGCTGAGGTATGATAATCCTGAACAAACATATGAAAAAGCCACCTACATAGGAAATTAATACTGAACTTAGTGTTAGCAAGCAGAATATAGTATCATCCAAGCTCTAACCCTCACAAGTATACAAATACACAGATTTTAATGGTGTCTACAGCTCTCTAAACACACCTCGAAAGATTCAGCTTCAAACATGCTAAATCCAAACTCTTTTAAAATTCTGTTTGATCCAACCCTACCCATAGACTGTTACAGATCTGTTCGACCTGTATTAGCCGGACGTTCATGCTTCAAAAATATAACTATTTTATGAGGAATGTGGGTTAAGTTTGCTCACATCTAGATAAAAACATGCAGATGAAAGAGCAAATGATATCACAATAATGTATCATTAATCGTTCCCTCAGTGATTATGAGGTTTTTTTTCCTGTTTGCCAGTTATTCAGGTACACTCCCTGTCTGCCTGTAATTCTGGAGGTTTGCTGCATGATTTAGATGGACGTATCCCACTCTGCAGATAATCTGCCAGGAGAGCACTTCAGCATTAATCACTGTGTGCTGTTAGTGGTAGGCAACACCATTTAGGCTATATGGCTTTCTTTGTACTACCTGGTTGTGCAATGGCAATGTTGAAATAAAGAATGATGAACATACTTCCCAGATGAAGTTTCAGATGAATGACTACCCATGGTAATTACCATAAGAATTTCATGATTTACCTATGTTTTCCATGAATATGCTTCTACTCATCCAAACAACAAATTCAGTAACCAGAAGAACAAACTTGTTCTGCAGATTCTGAGAAACAGATTCAGGTCAAGAGTTCCCCAAGCTGCAAGACCTTTTCAGCATGCAGAAGTGAATTTCAGCAATTATAAAGCAGACAAGTGCTGCATTTCTCCCTGTTGGTTTTTTCTCTCTTTCTTT
>VYXC01011351.1:43011-84792 GCA_013397175.1 Platysteira castanea | reverse complement strand
AAAAAAAGAGAAAAAAAAAAAGAAAAAAAGAAAAAAAAAGTTGATTAAAACTGTTGGGTTTTTTTATGAAATTCACACAGGAAAGGAAGTCTGTGAACAAAGACCCGGAGGACAGAAACTCCTGAGTTTTAAAACCAGCTCCAACAACAAATTTTTCTGTGACTGTTGGTCAATTATGTAGTGTAACATACCAAGAATGTTTGTTTGTTTCAAACAAATAATGGGCAAAAATAGCATCTCTGATAAAGCTGGCCTTTCTTTTGTGAAATACCTATCATCTGTTTTCAGTTTGCTCACATTATTAAACTTATGCCTCACTCTTTTCTAGATTTCAGGGGTAGTTTTTTTGTAACTGTGAAAGAAACACAACATAGGTTTTGGAAGGCTTTGTGGTCAAAGGTGTTGTATAACCACCAGTTATTTATTATGAAATGAATGCACTCTTGTTCAAGTGAATTCCAGCATGAATATCATATGACAGGACTGAGAGGAAGTTTGTTTATTCTATAGACCAAAGTACTATTTGTCTTAATAAAACGATAACATTGTTCATTTATCTTTGGAGAATTCATCTGATATGTCTCTGAGTTAAGCTTTAGGGCCAGATTTTTCCACCCTGATTCACCTTGTCAACTATTTTTTCATGTGAACAGGCCTACATAAAGTTCAGGTCATACAGTGTGTGAAAGAAAAGAAGGAACAGCCATGTCTCAGGGTCTATTCTAGGCAGCCCTGGGTCCAGCAGTGACATTGACTGGGAATGTAACTGAAATAATTTGGGCAGTAACGTTTTTACATTGGAAATAAGGTAATATCAGCCAAAAGAAAAAAAAGTAGATTTAATTAAGCTAGTATATGAGAAAGATTAAAGACAATGGCAGCTCTTCCCTTTGAAAATAAAATATTTCGAAGTGACCCTAGCAAAAGTCTACATAGAAATAGCTTGAAGCAAAGAATGGATGGATTATTCAAATAGTCTTCGAAATATTTAGAAAAGTAGAGTAAACAAAAAGTAGTAACTTTGGTGTCAGTCTGCAGTGAGTGAGTTATAGCACCTTCTTCATTGCTCGTGTCTTTTCTCTGTGGGAAAATTAAACATCAGAATGAAACAGACTAGCATGTATAGAGTAAAATGTACTTTTCTTTATGAAGGTGTATTCTAATCTTCCAATACTGATTTTGTGAGATCTATGTGGAATACTGTACCCATAATACTTCAGTGAATGACTTTCATTTAACAAATATTGACCATGATGTGAGTCCAAAGGCCATGGCCATCGCAACAGCTACAAAATTCTCACATTTCTCACTGAGTCATGGCATGCAAATCACAAAGGCAGGGAACACATGATGGTCAAAACATGTCTTTCCCCCTTCCTCTGAGAAGCTGTGTCCAAGCCTGTGCCTGAGCCAAGACATGAGACTAGCCTTGATCTGGATCTGAAGTGTTTTTTTCCGCACACAGCCTGCAAACAAACTCACTCTTAGCACTGTTACTCAATTATGAATGATGACATCTGCTATGTGCTCTTACCCTCAAAGCATCAAATTCAAATAAGATAGACAATAAATATATCAAAACAGAAAGGAAAGAAAAGCAATCTGGAAGAAAGTTTGCATGATCTTCAGTAGGACCTTTTTTTTTTTTTTTTGTATTTTAAAATTCGTTACATAAAAGTCTCAACTCTTTCTGATTCCTATTCATGCGTGCAACATATAGCTCCAGTTGCATCATATAAAAACACCCCTCTGATAGCCTGCAGGCCGGTCCCAATGTTATTTTACTTTTTCAACTGAAAAAGGCCGCAAATAAAGCAATTATTTTTCTTTGGCATTATTTTGCAATTATTTGCCCCTCCCCACTCCCAGGTACTCCACCAGAGCAACTCTATTTTATTCAGCATTACAGATATAGTGTAAATTTCTTTATCCTCTATTTTGAAATTGAGTGCTTACCAAAGAGTGACTAGCACACTCATAAACATTAAATCTGCATGATTTATAACATTTTTGCAACGCTTTCTTTGAGGAATAACTGGGTGCTACTGTAACTCCCGGCAAGATTCACTCCAAGTACTTGCAGCACTACAGTTCAAACTGTGGCTTATGAGTTTGGTTCTGGAGGTCCCAGCTTTGGTTCTCTGCATTTTGTCTACCAGGTGACTCTTGTGCTGTAAATCCACATGGAAATTTATGACCATGCGGTGACACGGTCACAACTGTGACTATAAATCTAAGCCTGAATGCTGTCAGCAAGCTTCCCTTCCTTCACTGCTGCATTTTTAATGCCTGAGCTAACTAAGATTATTCGAATTGCTTCAACCATTTAAAATATTTATGCTGCTACGGAAGTCTTAAGGTCATAAAGAAATTGCTACTAATAGAAGCAATGTATTACCGGAGCCAGTGTTTGTGATTCTTAACTTTTTCCTGTCACATGATTCACCCCATTCAGTTTTTTAGAAGTGAACATTTTTTAAAAGGAGCAGTTCCCTTACTGAAAGGACTCTTTGCTGAGGTACAGTCACTGCAAAACAGATCCAAGATTTTGAACTGAGGGAGTGAAACAAAAAGGAAAGTGTAAACACTGATTCCTGAAGTGTTATTTGTAGACATTTGGTATTGTACTATATGATCTGCCAGAGAAAGTCAAGGGAAAGAGCAAATACAAAAATGTGTATTCAAAATACATTCAAGACCTGACTTGGAAACTCAGTTTCTAAAATAACAAAGTCCAGAAACATCTCCACACTTAAAACTGGAAGCCACCATGAAGAAGCTGCTGTTTATTCTACTACACTGGTTCAGAGGGGAAAGAAGGGGAAATTTGTCTCCTGTTGCAGACTTGCATTCCCTAGTACTCCCCCAGATTTTTACCTGGATCAAACCTAAATCCCAGAACCTGAGAGGCAAGCAGAAACCTGTCTGTGTACAAGCTCCAGATCTGGGTATCTTCATTATTTGCATTTTGTAGAGATTTCTAACTCCACGGAAGAACAAGAGACTTGAAGTAGGTTTTAGATGTGAATAACAGTGCAGGTTAAATTATCATAACAAATCTTCCTGAGGTTCTTCAGGGTACTTAACCTCAGTTTCCTACCTTGTCTCTGTTCCTTCAGCCCCCCAGCTCAGCAAGCAGGGGAAGGCACTGTTGCCCGGTTCTGCACCTCACTGTCAGACACCATGGGGCCAAGAAAATAGGAGGAGGAAATATGTCTTGCGATCGGAGGAGACACGGTTCAGCGGAGTCCTAAAAGCTGTGTGGGAGCAGAAGCAGCCGCTGTGTGGGGAAACCCATGCACTGAATGGCTGGGAAGCAGGAGCTGCTGGTAGGTCAGACATTCCCCCAACAGGAGATTTAGCAAGAGCAGGCAACCATAAAGTCGTAGGCCGTGCCTGTACGTTTGCAAGGAGGAGAGGTTCACGCTTTGGGGTACCCCTTTACAAAGGCATCTTCATGTGCCTGCATAGATATTGAGCCTGGCTATTACTTTTTATGCTTCTACTTCCATAGATCATTTATGGTAGTTTTGTGTTCATTGGTTATAGGGGATTTGGAAAACCTGTGTGGGTTTCTAGCCTCATGCCTAGAGGTAGGTGGAGGAGGACCTTGTAGCACAGTTGCAGTAGGAAGGACTGCAACTGAGTGAGATTTCTAGATCTAGAGCTAACAGAGAAACAGAGAACAGCCAGCAGTCACAGACATCTCTATAGCTTGTAAACTGCATCTAATCCTTGAACGGTTGCATCGTAGTCCCAGAAGTGCAGCTGCACTGCATGACTGGCAGTGACACTGTACTGGGGCTGCTGGCACCAGGACTCCCCATCAGCAGGAGAAACTAATCAGCAAAAGCCACTGAACCCAGATTACTCCATGTAATGCATATGCAAAGGCTTGCTTGAGAGTGGGAAGCCACTGCCACCTCCCATCTGTGAGCACTTCCCTGTCCTGTGGGTCTCTGAAATAAGCAGCATGTGGCTTGCAGACCCCATGTTCTACACCAGCCCTCCTGTCTCATTACAAGAAACAAATGTTAGATATTGTGTCCTGGAAAATGCCATTCTGTGTTACCAACAGGATACTCAAAATCCATGCTGGATATTAACATCTGGGTGCCCAGGGAGGAGCAGTTAGGAGCCATGGCTGTGGCTGTGATGATAGTAAATCGTGTGGTGAGCACCTGTGATTTAGCTGCTGACCCCTCTGTCACACATTTAACCAGGATCAAGCAGAACATTGTAGGTGAGTACCTTACCTCTGGAGCATGGGCTGGTCAACAGAAAACCTCTCTGCTACTGCAGCCAGGGCCAGTCATGGCAGAGATGACACATAGGGAAAGGAACGTCTTCGCCAGGGATGCTCCCTCTGACCCGCCTGGGTGTCATGGTTTAGGAATGGTACTCTTCAATTCAGTACTCCTGTTAAAACCACTCTCTAAAACCATTTCCCCCCCACCCCCAAGCTGAAGGCCAGGGGTTGAGATAAGAACAATTTACTGGAAACAACAACGAGATAAGAAAATGAACAGTACCAGCAACAATATTACTAACACAATTGCACAGTAGGATACTGCCTGCTTTCCTTGCTATCCAGATGATGTTTTCACCTCCCTTTAAGCCTCTGTTCATTTCATTTGCAGCAGCCTACTTCAGTCTTAAACACTTCTTGAAAAAAACAAGCAGAAAACACTCTTCACGTTAGCTGTGCTTTCTGCAAATGTAAGTTTTGATATTAGCCTTAATATTTTACTCTAGATTTGTTTGCCACACATTTGTTTGCATGATATCTTTTCTGCAGTTTCTGTTATATGTTCTATTCTGTCCTATCATTCAATTTCAGGATACATTTTGTGTGTGACATAATCATAAAACACAGCTGCATTATATCTAAATCTGTGCAGGCTCAAAGCTCAAATAACTACAGTGTCTTTTAGTTAAAAATCCTCTTGTTTACCCAGAAGAGATATGTTTGCACTCTCTTTTAAAAATTTGCTCTTTATGTTTGTTTTTCTTAAGTAATACCTTGAAATAAAATGGCCTCATTTGTCTGTGCATCATAGCTCATCAGTACAAATCAATTTCTCATCAGACAGCTGGAAATGGGATTCAAAGTCCTAAAATATTTTGGTCTGTCTAAAATATCAAAAGTATTTGGATGGAATTCTAGAATTATTTGTTATTAATGGAAGTTTATTTTTACTGGAGAAGAGTGACTTCTGATAGTATAGTGAACTTTGTTAATCAATAGACTATTTTCGAAGCAGAGGCTAAAGAGCACAAAATGTGGTGCTGTTTTTTCCATTTCTTTTTCTAAATCAAAAAAAAAATTGTGAGATTTTTGATTCTACAGTATATAACTTATGGAGTTAAAATATTCATGGCACAGACACTGCCCCTCAATGCAGACAATATTTCATAATTTCAAATCTGTTTCCTAAAAAATCTTTCAAAGCTCAAAAATGTGGTATATTGGTGACATTTTAGATAGCCTGGCATGAGGCATTTGCCACACTGTTAACCTTATTAATGTTGGCCTGTAAGGCTCTGTTTATTTTTATTTAAAAATGGAAACCAGCATGGAAATATTTAAATTTGTAGCAAATATGCCTGGGTTTTTAAAGTCTGTAGCATAAGAAATAGTTCATGGTATAATTTTCTTTTCCTGTGGCACTGCTGTTTTTAATGAATGTGTATGTGATGCAACCCGTCAGGTCACTGAATCCCAGCCTGGCTTGAAATGTTTGCACTGCTGGAACTTCAGGGACTATATGCCCACAGGTGATCTCAGAGGGCTGAGTACCACAGTGACCCAATGTAACCACCCCTGGAAATAAAACACATTAACCAGGTCTGACTGTGCTTCCTTCCTTGCCTTGTACAATATACAATATTTATGATTAAGCTTTGCAAATGAAAATCAGAGCAGTTTCTGTGCTCATTCGAGCTGCACAGTCTTATTCTGGGTGATTCATTCATTGAGTCAGGCAGCCATGCATGCAGTCATTCATAAGTAATGCCACGCTTCCCTTCAGCATGCAAGAATGATTTACCTCCCTGCTGCCTTTCAGTGTTTGTTCAGCAAACACACTAAGCTAGAGAGTTCCTTTTTCAGGCTTTGCTCTTGTTTTAGAGAAACAGTGCCGTCTAAATGCATGCATACAGCTTGCTGTACATGGAAGTGAGCACATATGTCTGTAAGAAATTGTTGCAATCCATAGAATCCCTCACAAAATGTTTTGTCTTTTCTTGGCATCCATGAGACAAGGCTTGTACTTACAAGCAAGATTTCAGCTCCTTTTATACTCATGCCTTGCCACAAGTAGGTCTAAAAAACAGAGCCTTTTTAGCATTCACCAGAACTCCTAGAAGAGGACTGATAATACCCTAGCTTCATGCAAAGAAACCTGAGGCACCGGCTGATTTTCTGTTATCAACAGTTTTTTGCTAATTTCAGCACCTAACAGGAAATAAAAACATAGGCTATCACAGACAAAGGAAGAGCCTTTGACTTTTGCAATTTTAAGGAGCTATGAAGAATGAAGATATGGCAAGACCTGAAGATGGACAATAATGTGTGCTTGAGTCTTCTAAAATCATAGCATAGGGGATTGACCTCATCCAACTTTAAATAAATAGAAGAGAGGTGCTAGTGTAGGCTGATCACTTTAGTATTCTCCCCACTCTGAGTGGGGACTGAGAGTAAGTTTACTTACGGAATGAAAGCACGATGTGACACTGCTGATGTGATTCCTTGGTCTTCTAGCACTAACTAATTTCTCTTTATAGTGAAATTACAAGGTCAACTCAAGTAAATATCAACAAATACACAGCTCAGGGAAGCCCTCATAACCACCAAAATTCAGAGTGCAGACACACTGGGGGAAACAGAAGGGTTATGCAGCACAGGAGCCTCCTCCCCTTTCGGGGAGAAGAAGAGACTTTTTCCCCCTCATTTCTAATTAGATTTCAGAGCTGTTGAGAAAGCTGGCCTTTAAAAATATATTTTTTCATGTAAATCCAGAGGAAAAAAAAAAAAAAGTAAATGAAAGCTAAGAAGTTTTCTGGATGTGCCGTATTCATACCTCCCAAACATCTGGGGGATCAGAATTAGAAACCCTTTGTGGAGATATCTTCATTAGTCACAGAAAAAGACAACTCATTTTTTCCCATTTTCTCAAGATTTCAAAGCTCTACACTGTATCCCTAAACATTAGTCATTAAATTATGTCTCAAGCTAAAGGAATTTCATGCTTTGAAATTCTTTTGAAGTTGGCAGATTATTTTATTTGTCTGTTTTCCTTTTTTAATTTTGGTTCTTAAAAAAGGAACTTCAGTTTATCTTCCATTATTGTTCTCTTTTCTAGCTCATCAAAGGACACCCTTATGAAAAGGTACATATTCATGTTAAAGAATAATGTTTTGAAATTCTCTGCTGTATTTTGAAATCTCTGGTAACAGCAGAACTTTAAAAATACCTATTTAAATTATTTACCTTTCTTCTTTTTAATCAGATTTTCAAGGAAATCAGAATTGTTTTCTTTGCATTTTTGCCCCTTTACTTTACAACATATGTAACATATTGCACCAACAAAAAAGCAGTAATATTGCATGACATTTATCTACTACCTTTTAAGTTCTGAAGCATTTTAATTATAAGAATTTACACTATTTAAGACACTGTGTGGCCATTATTCCAGGTAGCAGTCTATTGCTGATCTTAACAGTTTATAAGAAAGAAAACTGCATTTGCAGAGAATATAGGCATTGCCATATTATGGATTTACTGAAGTGTCTGACTGAGAATTATTTTTAAAGGAAAAGTGAATTTTTCACTAAGCTATAAATTCTATAGAGTGCCTGGCTAGGGCAGAAAATTTTGATTGTTTCTTGAAAGAATCAAACACCCCAAAATCAGAAATATTTTGGTGTTAGTACTTGGGTTTCTCTGTACTTACAAAATTTGAGTCAGATTTTGTCCAAGTAATTAAATGAAATTTGCACACTAAAACTGTGAATGTTTCATTTTTACTTCAGAGAATTTCATCCTGACATTGTGTTGAAAAAGGAGCTTTCCATTGCAATCAACATATGGATCCAGCTCTCTGAAAGAGATCCCAGACTGATACACAATGAATCAAATCAAGGGACATGGCAAAACCAGCTGCAGATGTGGGTGGGGTAGGAGGAAGACAGGCCTTGTAGTGCAGCCATGACCATGGGATTTGACTAGTCTCACTTGGACTCAAGATTTATAACCCTACATTCTTTCTATAAACTTCTCTGGACTCTGATTGCACATTCCAAGCATTAAAATCCATTATAATTGCCCATAACCACTTGTCCAGGACACAGTACAAAACCTTGCTCCACAGAAGTTATATGTTTTGTTCAGTAATACTATTTTGTCATATAAAGTGACAAATGCTGCAGTAAATGCAGTAGCTCCTTGCCTGGCCCATATTTTTCACCCAGCCTGGCCGCCTTTCTATGCAGCTGGGTACTGACCTACAGTTAGAGCATGGAATGTAAGCTCCTCCTGACTAAACAACATTTGTGAAAGAAAAATTAACCTGGGGGATTGATAGACTGGTTTTACATATCTACCTGATCAAAGAGGTTAGTGTTCTCTCCTTGCCTGAGGCAGAACAGTGGAAGCACAATCAACTCTCAGTGCCTCTCCTGATATTACTTGACACTAACACAACTATTACTGTTAGTGTAAAACAGCAACAATCAGCTCTGTGGTTCAGTGTGAGGCTGGATTGTCCCGGCATAGGAACAACTGGGCAAGATTTCAGTCCTTGTAATAAATCTCAGAACTATAAATTACAAAGAAGCAGAATTTTTTTAATTGTCTTCATTTTTCAGATGAGGAAATGAGGCAAATGAACCTAAAGTGTGCATCAGCACCAAGAACTGAACCCAGAGCATGTGACTTCACTAAATCGTTGTTTGGCAGGTAGTGATCTGCCAGACAGTCTCTTTTGTAGGCCAGTGAAGTCTTTTTTGCTTCATTTTTAATTCTTTTGTTCACCTTTCTGAAATCTCATCAGTGACCCCCTCCCTCTGTTCTGACATTGTGCTTCTTGTAGTGTGGATGTCTGAGGAGAAGTTGTCTCCAAGTTAGCTGAATGCAAATCCACTGTTTTTATACACGAGAGGGAAGAAGCCTGACATGGCTGAAACATCACAACAGGCAATAATTCTTTTCTCACAAAGGACCTGCTCCTGCTCTTTCTGGGCAAATTAGACTGTTTACACTAACCTCTTACATGAAATAAAATCTGTGATTTCCATATGCTGCATAAAGGTGAATGTTGGAAACACCAAAGTCTACAAGATAACATTCTTTAGCGGGATGGAACTGGTGAGAACCACTGACTATTAAAACTACTCCAACTAGTTAGTTTGTCTTCGTACTTCAGCAAGCATCCCTTCACTGATTTACTGTATACTATCTAAGTCTCAGGTTGCAAGACTTGTAGAACAGATGTTGGTTTAGGATTGTTACTCAGGACAGCGCAGAGGGCATCATATCCTCCTGGATAGCCTGACCAGAAGAAAGAGAATGAATAATCACCATTCTGAGTCTACAGAATGAGCATGTTTCATATGTTAACCTCCATAGAAGCACAAACAGCTCAGTCGTCAACATGCTGTTCATCAAGGCATTTCCAAATAACAACTCCTCTAAGAACCAGGATATGATGGGTCGAATAGCATTTCTGCTCTACTTTTTCCTTTCACTTTGAATTCATTTAGGCACCTTGAAGCCACATGTAGAAGTTGCAGTGACACTCACTGTAGGAGGCTGAGCTGATTACTTTCTGCTTCATGGTCTGCTGAGACTCCAGGCACCAGGTTCTTTATGGTACTGATTACCCTCACATTTTAGCCCATTAAGCATTGCATATCTGCTGAGCTATCCAACTTTTATTCAGAAAGCTAAAAACCTGTGCCATCATCCAGCACTCTGCAGATGTCCCAGATATTACAGCAGCACAATCACTCTACTGTTTAGAGTACTTTGTTCCTGTCTCTGTGAATTATAGAGTGTCACATCATGGCATGTGTTGCTAAAGTAGGAGGTAACCCAGCATGACGTGACATAATGGGATACAGCCTGTGGGCTCAGGGAGAGGGGTGGAAAGGGAAATACAACTAGGTCCATATTTGATGAAAAATCAGTGACCAAAAATTTAGCTAAGCATTACTAGTACCTTATCAGATTAGTCAAAAAATAATCAATTTTTTGTTGCACAGTGATCTATAAGCAAAGTAATTAGATTACATAACTATAAAAGTAGACTCGAAGTCTTTATTTGTCTTTCAGTTAACTCATAACTTCTGCTGATTCTTAAGATGCTCCACTTAGTCAGCATTAACAGCCTCTGTAATTTGAAAAGTTCTGCAGAAGCCCTTCAGTTTCACCAGTCTGGAATAGACATGGGGTGGGGTTCAAAGCCCATAGGTTTCTGTCAAAAACATGTTTATGACTGCCTGTCAAGCTCATCTCTTCCCACTCCTCCCTGCCTTGCAGCTTCTTGGCAGCAAAAGGCTCCCAAAGTCCACCAGTCTGTCCTGGGTTCAAAATCCCCTTGTCTTCAAAACACCATTTTAGCCCTTTTATTTCTCATTCTATGGCAGATCAGAACCAAATAGTACAGTGACAAAATTCTTTGTGGAAAGGCTTTACCTATCTCCACACAACTCTACTCAAAAGCTACAGAAAGAACCAAATTAACTGTAGAACTGCTGTTGCCATGACACATAAAACCAATTCCTTCGGAGACATTTAGGGTTTAGTCACACACCAGACTCCTGTCCCTCTTTTTTCTCTCTCTACCTACACCTAAATATACTCAGCAACAGGCAATGAGAAGGAGTGTCTCAAGAGAGGAATATATTGGCCCGCAGCCTTATTTTTCTCAACGGAGAAGTACCTTCCCTGTCCTAGGATAATTGTTTGTAATTGCAAAATATCCTTTGACTAAATAAAAACAAGATTCCCCTTGGCAAACTCATACAGGTCAATGGTTATTTATTGTTTACAATATCATTACACATTTGAACTCAGTCATGAATCAGAATCCTAAGGCCCACCTTGCTACATATAGATGAATCTAAATGTATGGTTTTATATCCTTCCATTTCTGATTAAGTTTTTTATAAGTGGGTCATTGAATTAGAGAAATGCAGACAGCAAAAAGCACTGGAAAGATATTCTGGGCAAAGTGCTTGTCTTTTATTAATGTGATATGTGTTCCATTTAGTGTTTTTGAGCATTATGAACAAGATTAGTTTTCTGAAAGCAGAAAAAGGGAACTGAAGAAACATTTCAAATGACTGAGAAAGTTTCAGAGAACAATCTTTCGCCTGCTAATTAAGAAAATGCATTATATACTGTAACCTTACTGGATAAAAATGTTTATGTTCTTATTAAGTGCAGCCCTTGTTTCAGCTCTGGTTTTAGTATTTTCTCATAAAGTCCTGAACAACACTCAGAATTCCCTTCCATGATTTATCAGATTGCTGGTACCCAACCTTTTCGTGCAGCTGTTTGCTTGTCTCTGAAAGGTGACTCACAGAATAAGAGCTATGTGTTGGTGTGCCCCTGCACATTTAAT
Organism: Platysteira castanea; assembly: GCA_013397175.1. Lineage (NCBI taxonomy): Eukaryota > Metazoa > Chordata > Aves > Passeriformes > Platysteira > Platysteira castanea. The sequence continues at coordinate 73,165 of VYXC01011351.1, read as the reverse complement.
GAAGACCTTTCTTCCTCTGTTCCAAACCTGCTGGCTCCATCAGGTGCGCAGTAGAAGGATTTGTTCTAGTTGCCTCTCTAACCCTACACCTACAAAACCAGAAAAATCTCTTCCTAAATGTTGTTTACCTCCAGAACAAAGAGTTAGTCACTGTATGCTTTCCCTGCAATATAAATGTTTATAAAAATCAACCTAATAGACCTACAAACTCTGTCTGTAAGGGCACTGTCTAATGGCTCACACACGTTACAGATGAGAACTAAGATGGAGCAGAACCAGCAACTCACTGCATCTTTGCTGAAGATGTCATACCTCTGAATATGAGAGAACACCAGCAAAAAAACCCAAAATACATCTCCCTACTCCCTGCAGAAAACTAACTCCACTCAATTTTAAGGAATTATTAATGGATTTCTTCCTAGATGCATTTTAAAGATTAAATGGTAAACTCAGTAGTGTTTTCTGCTTCCTGGGTTAACCCCATTAATCTTGACTTTGCTTTCGTGTGGTGGTTCATAGCAGACATCAGCTTTGTTTTTCTACATTTTCCTGTCTATTTTCCAGTTGCTATGTGAAACTTTGCTGTGTTTTGAAAAGATGATTTAGCAAGATTAACCAGATGTTCCTTCTGGGTTGATTTTTCAGCCTGAGAAAACAGAGGATGAATTTCGGTCCCATGACTCTGAACACGTTTCCATCCTTACTTAGACACAGTCCCTCCAATGGTAGGGAAGGGTTCTCTCCTCCTAACAAGCATCTGAGACAGACCACAGAAAGGGGAGTGGAAGGACTGAATTTTTTTCAGATGCCCAATCTGCATGTATTGCCCACAGACCCAGGGACATACAGCTCCCCAAATTTTGAGTCAAGGAAGGAACTTCTCACTTCAGGTTCTTTTGGAATTTGAGAGATTGAAAAGGTAAATTAGTTCACCTTTTTATGTAGCATGGTTCACCTGCTATTACGATCTATGCATTTTTTAAATGATACTTTTCTTTTTCAGCACTAGTGACATCTTGTTCACTTGTATCTTCAGACAATGACAAATCTGGTGGGGAGGTTTGTTCAGTTGAATTTTGAAGTATTAGATCTGACCGATGCTTTCACAGGAATGGAGAGCACTGTGTTAGACTGGGTGAAAGTGCTACTGAATGAAAACCCAGCAGCCAGTTTCCAGCAATGGCCCATCATGGATGCGTAGGTGGGAATGTAAGGACAGCATAACCAGGTGTAGAGACATTAATCCACAATACTTTCCCAGCCTCCAGAAGTCTACCATACTGGGGCTTCTGATCCAGAAACACTCTCTTCGTGTTTAGTAGCAGCCCAAGCTCACTGGATTTTCAGTTAATTGGATGTACATTAATTAGATGTATCCAACCACTTCTTTAACATCCCCAGTATATCCACAAGCAGCAAGGAAATCTGGCAGTGCCTATTGGAGTAAAATTTAACAAATTAGGTAATCTTTAGTAGGTTTTTGAACTTAAAATTTGAGAAACCTCTCCATATCACTGTTAATTGTCACCTTACAACACCCTCCAAATCAAGGACAAAACTTTTATGCCATCAAAGCTCCTTACATTCCATTTTTTCTTTAATAAGCAAAGAATTGTGTATTTTCTCTTCAAAGCAGTATAGAGAAGCAAAGGCTACAATCCTCCGAAGCTTACATACATACTGCATTGGTCGATTTTCCCATTCTCATGGCAGCATAATACAATCAGACCATTACCCCCTCTTTTCTTTTGGTCACATGCAGATTCTGAATGGACTTCTCTTGGATCGTTTGGAGGAAATCCTAATTTACCAGGATATGCCTTTTCCTCAGGGTGACAGGTTATATAGAGAGGCTTTTCATCAACGTGCTTTATTTGCTGCCAACCATATGGAAAGCAAGAGGAAAAGTCTGGCCTTAAAGACTCCTAGGAGACTGAAAATGGAGGCAGAAGGGAAAGCACATTCATTATAAGTGTTCTTTTTAAAACATAGTTTTATAAGAACTTCAAAATGTAAGAAATTGAAAATTATATTCAAAAAATTAGGAAGCCAGGGAAGCAAGCATATACAGTTTCAAAGATGACATTTTGAAGAAAGATTTGTGGATTTTAAGTTTTGAATAGGCTTGATCACTTGTCTGATATCCTGCCTACTACAGATGGACAGATGGGTAGGAGGAATTCCCTCCTCCTTTAAATCTAAATTTGTTCAGAGTGACAACAATTGGTCCCATGCACCTGCTGATCTGAAAGGTTTGCTGGTTTGGAAAAAAAAAGTGTGTGAAATTTACTGCTGGTTTTAAAACGGCCTTTACAGTATACAGAATGCCTAAAATCTTCTTTTTTTCTCCCAAAAAAGACCAACTTTACCTCAATTGTTGCTGATAATGTTGGATCTCTGAAGTTTTCACTTAATATATGTTATGTCCTGTCAGTTTTAGTACTGTAGCTATTAGTGGGTTGAGGCTTTCATTTCTCAGTATAGACCTTTTGGTTTGTATTAATTTTATTATATATAGTACCAATGATGGAAAATACTTCTAACTATCTGTCTGGGGATTCTTTTTCTGGGGTTTAAATGCTTGCTCTAAATTTATCCCAGAAAGTGTGGAAGAAACACGTGGCAAAAGATAAGAAGCAGATCACATTAGTGTGTTTGAGAGGCTTGTGTGAACTTCTCTCCTGTACTTTGACCAGAAATTTTTGTTTGGTTTGTTGTGAAGTGTGACAGACTTGAAAAAATTTAAGCTTGCCTTGAGAGAGGAGGTATACAAAAGAGAACTTTAGATCAATCCATCAATTATACAGGAAACATCTTTGCATATTCTCTGGAATGTGCCTGTGTATTCTGCTATTACTTTTTTAATAAAGAATGAAAGTACACATAAAAGTTTACAGATTCTGATACAAAATCAATAAGTGTCCTCACTTTAGGACTTTTCTTTTGAGAAGCAAAGAACTCTGGATAAGGCTCATACACATAACCCTGACTCTTGTAGTGAAACTACACCTCAAACAAGAGTCAACAGCACTTGGGTTACAAAGGGAGGAGACAAGGATCTCTGGCTCCTGAGCAGTCATCTATGGCTTAGCATATGCGATTCTTCTGCATTTGAGATCTTGCTCTCATGTCCCAGGAGGGCTGCTCCATTCCTCTGAGGAAGACAGCTCCAAGAGGATGCCAGCAGTGGGATCCCTTTCATTTTCCTCATGATCCCTGTTTCATCTTTGACCCTCCCAAGCTCCACAGATTGCTGTGCACATCAGACATGCAGCAACTTTGCTCTGCTCAAGCTCTGCTCTGCTTTGCTAGACAAGAATTGAAACCTGGCTGGCTGAGGTGGTATTGTGGGTGGCTGGATGCCATCTCCCCACCCCCGAAACAGGTACTCTACAGAAGCACGGATGCAGTGGGGCTACTGGTGCTGCTCAGGGTCAGACTGGGCAAAGTGGCTCCAAAGAGAAGGCACTATCACAATGTAACGCTGGTGTTTTGGGTAACATGTGTATTGTAACTCATGGGACACCTGATCTAACAAATACTTGCCACATTGCCTCTCTCCATTCTGCTTCCCAGTTATGACAAGTGAAATTCCTTGGCTACATCTAAAAGATGTTCTACAAATATCAGTTACCGTGCAAAACAAAAAAGTTTCTTTTTTTGCCCTAATTTGGTACCTTTTTCATCATTCACGTCAAAATTTGTTCCTCTTTCTCATAGGATCAATACAATTCACCAAGAGAAAAGTCCATTGCAAAGGAAGTATATCCTCTCAGGGCAAAGTACTGGTGAACACAATGAGCTTGCACACAAGGTCATTTTCACTAACAAATGAACAAAGATCTCATTTTTCAGAGAAGCCCAACAACCAAGGGTAAAAACTTTTGAGAGACAAGGCACTAACTTGTTTCACTAACTTCACTGGGAGGTGGCACATGTCTGCATCTGAAAAAAGGTGGGGGTGGATTTGAATTTGAGATAGCAAGCAGTTTAAGTCACCTCTGTTTATTTCACTTCGACCACTATCTTCCTATGATCTGTACCCAAGGCAAATTGTTCTTCTGTGAGCACACTATTTATCTTAACAATATTCCTCAAAACAACCAAAGGTCAAGTGAGGAGACAATAAAATATATCAATTCAAATAACATTAGAAGTTCAGACAGCCAAAGATATGGACATCTGTGGGTTTGCTGTGGATGAACACAACATTTGAGTTTAACAAACAGTCAGAATTGTGTTCAAAATTCCTCTATTGGCTCATGCGCTGGAGCAGCAATCAGAATTTATGAAAAATAAAATAAAAGGTAAAATGACAAATGTTATAGTTATAGTGACAGTAACTCATGCTCAGTGGAAAGCTATTTTAAAAGCACAGTTTTTTCTGTTCCCTCTCAATATGCAAATATTCATCTTAACAGCTTTCACAGTCCTAACAGGGCTAGAGAGCCATAATTCTTAACAGAGAGATTTTCCCAACATGAGAAATTGCCCACATTATGTTCCAAGAGCCTTATGAATAGAAACCATGAAAAATTTTGTATAGTAATCTACAAGCAGTCTAACCCCATTAATTTATTTTTATTTCTTCAATGTAGGGCTCAAACTCAAAGTATTTTATATTACAGGGGTTTCTGAGGGGTTATGGTATCAGTGCCGCTGTGTCTGTATATGCTAAAAGCACAAAAGCTACAGGGAGTCATTGACCTACTAAAAGGCATAAGAATACCTGATATAAAGTGCTTTAGGGCTTAGAATATTTTTTAAAACCAATACCCAGATCTACCCTCAGCGTGAGAGCCCAATGCAACAAGTTGTCAATCCACATGGCAGCAGTGGGAAGAATGATTCTTAATAGCAGCCCAAAAACTGGGACACAGACTTTTGGAAAGTCTTTCCCCTGGGATGCCATGCTAATATATCTTTATAGCACAGCCTTTTGGGGTATCAGAGAAGGCCCTGCTGAATAAATGAATCCACAGTAGCATAGCCCATGCACAAAATCCAAGTTGCTTGCCCAAATTATAAGGAATTGGGCAAGGATAGAGGCAGGATTTGTGCATTTCTCCCATGGGGAGACATGGAAGAAACTCCAGGCAAAAATTCCTGAGGAATATCCTTGCTACTGAAGCCTCTTCCTACTTCAGGATTTTCTGTTGGAGAGGGGGTGAAAATGTGTACCCAGAGCTGCAACACCTACGTGCTGTGACTCGGCTCCTTGTCCAGCCCCTGTACAGTCAGATAACCTCACCCTTACAGACAAACCCATCCAGCAGACATCATCCTATCTGAGCAGCTCAGTGTGGAAGGAGGCAATGAGGTCAGATGGACACAGATTGAGAAACAGCTCTTCAAGGCAGCCCTGTGTTGCCCGAGCAGCCTTTGAAGAGCAAAAGGACAGCCAGCACACAACCTGGGAGGGGTCAGACAGCAGACCAGTTGTGGTTTTAACAACACCAACACACGCTGTGGTAGTGACAGCTGTTCACATCTCCTCTCAGGACTCCAACCACCTGACCTGGTTTCAAGTACAGAAGCAAAACCTTGGTGTTCGCCTTCAGTGCTAAGAAAGTCCATGTTCGTAGGTGGCTCCCGCATGGTAGGATGTGCTGAGCTATCTTGCAGCATCATCTGTGTAGAAACAAAGCATCATGCTTCCCTGCCCTGAAATAAACTAGGCCCCACCAACCACAGATCCACTGTTAACAGCCCCACAGTGATAAAAAGTTTCTGTTTTCATAGGTGACAATGTTTGAAGGCTTGAGTATTTGTGAAGACAGAGAAACCAAACATTGTTTTACGTAGACAAAAACAGATGCACTAGCACATTCAGGCTCTTAGTTTATTTTCAAGACTTTTGGAAAAAAAATTAGGAAATAGTTGGAATTTCAATGCCACAATTTTCTAGAATTCTTTCTCCTGACTCGTTCCTATGTCAGGCATACTCTGTCTGCTGCTAAAAGAAATTGTATCACAGTCTCAGAAGCAAATTAGCAGCCTGCTCCTCATCTCCAGCAGTTGTTTTCTGCGTCTTTTAGCAAGCTGTGTATCATAAGTGTAACAGGAGGCTTTTCTCACAACTGAAGCCCCAGTGTACCCTCTTCTGCCGCAGATGTACTTCTGCAGCACAGCATCCTAATGTCTGGCCTGCACTTTGAGAAGGGAGAAAAAGGAATGGTGCAGTCAGTACAGCAAAACACATGGGAATGCTGGAACAGGGACAATTGTGCTAAGGATAAACAAATTTATACAAAGGTAGTGTATTCATAGGTGTACTGTAACAAGAATGTGCAAGCCAAACAGGACAATGGCCTTCTGGCCTAAAAATATATTTTACCTTGTAATCAGCACTTGAATATTTCCTACGGTGTTCTATGAGAAATACTAGTGCTTAAGCATGAGGGGAGACAGTAAGTAAAATATTCTATTTGGGAATAGAAAGAATATTTATGCTACAATACAGTGGCTTTATTTCAGAGGCTGGATAAATAACCCAAGGCATTTCCAGAAGAACACATTTCCAGTCATCCAGACACTTCTTAAATTGGATGAGCACTGTGTTGACAAAAGCTCACTATGTCCCTTTGAAAACCACCCTCGAGTCAATGGTTTCCAGTGAGTTGCAGACCAAACTACTGCAGTAGCAACTCCCTGTACAACACTAACACAAGATAGAATTTTACAGATATTGTGGTTTTTGGTATCCGAGTACCTTTGATTGAAATTTGCTTGGGATATTTTGGTCGTATGAACAAGGTACTGGATTTATAAATTATATAGCACGCTCCCCGCAACACAAACTGATGTTTGATCATTGGCCCATGCCTAAACAGCAATGTTAACCTAAAGCCCCTGTGTTCTTTTCTCTTCATGCATGATTCTTGCTCACAGAGCTTCACACAGAGGAGCTGAAAAGAGGATTTCCTGAGGAAAAAAAAAACCCCAAACCAACAAAAACAATCTTCCAGAGGCAAAAAAACCCCAGAGTTTTTAATACCAGAGCTGTCATTATAAAATAATAAACCAAATGAACCTAGGAATATTTTACCCAATTCACAGTCTTAATGCTTCCAATGAGGCCAAACAGTCTTAAGAGACATGGTCCACACATGCAGTGTTTCAGTTAACCTTCTATGAAAGATTAGCTCACTGTTGCATATAACGGAGATATCCAATTGGTCTTAATTTACATTAATTAGTGTATCCTGAGCCATGGCTAAACATACCTTGAATAACAGATTAAACTCTGAAAAGGCATATGATCTACCAGATAAGGGACAGGACCAGGATCCAACAGAACTGGATTCTGCTCCTGGGTAACTCCAAGGTATCTAGCTCTCTCATCTGTGCCTCAGATATTCAACTGGTAATGCAAGAGAACGACTCTGTCTGAACAACGGTCTTTAATAGGAACCAAACCTCAGTGTTGCAACTTGCCAAACGTTTAGGGTGTACCTGCCTTTGCAAGTCAGAGAATGGCAAAGGGATGCCTTTGTTTCTGGAGTGATTAGCATTAAGTGCAAGTGCCTCTTTACTGGTCCTCTGGGCATGAATGACTAAGCCATTTAGGTACCAAGAGGTATAATTAGCCTCTTCTGTTCTCTATCAGCAATGCAACCCTTTCCTCCTCTGTTAGTAACCTGTGTCCTTGTTTCAGGAAAACACCCTGTTTCTGCAGTGCCTATAAGGTTTCCTGCAGAAGCAGTGAATATTTCAGTGTTCAAGGTATGCGGAGCTCAGAGAGAGAAAAAATAATTAGATAAATTCACCTAGATAAAAATACAAAGCCAAATGAGCAAATATTTTTTACTCAAATCTTAAAAGCTAACAGTTGGGAACAGATTGTTGTATTATGGTCCTGCTGCCAAACAAACACTATGAACTATTACTGGAGGTCACTTCATCCCAACCTAAAGGCCCTGTTACACTTCTACATCTCCTTCAACCAGTGATAATAGTCACAGAATGTGCCTCCATCACTGTGTTGTAGGATGCCTGCAAATGACTTTAGCCTAGCTCTCCTCTGTACTGAGAAAAAGAGGAGCACTTTCAGTTTTAAGGGAAGGTGGAATTCAGTGTCCAAATTTAAGCATAGTGAAAGTTTTCTTCCAAAGCTATTGTTTCATCTGTATCACACCTTTTGTCCATCTCTTCACTTGTTCCTCTTTCTGTATCGTCTAAACTCCCTTTGTTTCTTTCTTTTTTTTTTAATGGCTCTGCTTGGCCAATACATCTCATCCATTTTAAAGACTCCTGCCCAGTCAAACCAAGGTACCAGAGAATATCAGCAGCTTCCTACATTTTTTAATCAATATTCTTGGTTTTTTTCCTCTGTCCACTGTGTTCCACAGGGTGGAGCTCCTTTAAAAATTCATTATCCAACCTGAACTTCCTTTTTCTGCCTATAAAAAATGCTACACTTACTGTGTCATTCATTTCAATGCCAGCCTGAGCTTGCAATAGAGAACACCACCTATAAGAAAGGCACTTCCCTTCCACCCACACAGATCACTACCTTTTGCTCCTTTTCTGGTCCCCTGACATGTGCAGGCAGAAACAGTGGTATGGCAGCACAATGAGGAGTCAGGAAGTTGACATGAGTAAAAATAACTCTATTTTGCTCCGTTAGCTGTTTTCTGCACCAATGCTTGTTCTGGGCTAGAGTAGCTGGTGAAGGGAGGGTGTACAGGGGATGCAGAAGCCAGAATAATCAACCAGAGAAAAAGACAGGGCAGGACTGTCTTTTTTGGCAGCGGTATTAGTTTCTGCTGGCTTAAACTGCTTGTAAAGTCATGGTACCAGGCCACTGGCCCCACTGCCTGTCATGCAAAGATGTATTACCTCACTGTTTCTTTGTACCCTTTTGTCTCCTTCTGACTATCTTTCGCTCTGCCCTTTGTTACAGTGGAATTTTGGAATGTGTTGGTTTTTGTGCAGTGATTAGAAAAAGTAATGATAGTTGCAGTCACAGAAGAAAATGCAGGCAGCAAGAGAAATGTTTCCATTAACTTAAAATGATTTTTCATTATTTTTTTCTCACAAAGCAAGAATTGTTATTCATGTTTCTCTTTTGGGCATGAATATATCTTGCTGCAAACTAGACAAAAAAAAAATTATCCAGAAATCAGATGTGCCTGCACCAAAAATGTTCCTAACAGCTTGCATCTCTCTGCTCAGAACTGTTGTAACATCGTTCTTGCAGAACTTTTTTCTAAATTTTTAAACAGCTACCAGCAGTTATTTTTCTGAAGCAGAATATTATCCTTCTGAGAGTGACAGGCTAGTCTTGCTGGCTTGGAAAGCCCTTTCCCACAGCCACAGAATCCACCAGTCTGAAATGTTCCTGAAAGGGCTATAGGAAAGCAACTTCTTTTCTTGCTTCCCCTCAGCTGTTGTCTCTCAGCTGCCTGAGGCTTTGAAGACCCAGAAGGTGAAATAGTATCTAGAAGCACTTAGACATGGCAGTGACAAGAGTGAAGGGACTTTTCAAGCTGAAATAACAGAAGAGGAAGCACGTAGATCTGATGGAAATCCTGAGTAACTTGAGGCATCTCTAGTATCTTCAGTATACCCTACTCCCTTCCTTCCTGATGAAGGGAACAGAGACTCCTCAGGTCCTATGGTCCCCTGGGAAGATTCACAGGGTTAGAAAGTGACCTATAAAATCAGCACAGTCAGCCTTATCAACAGAACTTCCTCATTCCCTGGCAACGATGCTTGGAGAGCGATCCCCTCCTTGGCTTTTCTCCTCTCTTCTCTCAACTACCTCCTGCCTCGCTTGTGCACTCTCGCCTCATTGCCAAATAACCACAGAAATGGCCAGCACGAGTGACGCCAAGAGAAGATGGCTGTGAGGCTCTAAGAGGTGTACAGGAACCTCTTGTCTCTCTGTCTTCAGGGGGGAGGTGGACACAGGCCACTTTCTTTGGGTTTGTGAAGAGCCTATGGCATTGCTGCAACCCGAATAAAACAGCATAAAGAGACTGCCAGAATGTTGCCAATTTGATGTGTACTTTCAACTGAAACTTGAAATATATTTTAAAACTTACTATTAAAATGTTTACTGTTCTCATTGGTATCTTCCATTGATTGCTGACAGTCAGTAGAAACAAACCCTTCTCCCTTTTACATTTATTTTGATGATTTTAATAGCACTTTCTTGCTTTGTTAACAACCAATTTAAAACTTCACAGGGCAGATTTGAGCATGAACTATGTACATCTGGCTCTGTAATCAGCATCACTAGGACTTTAGTGATAACTTCTCCTAAGCTTTTTCCCTTCTTTTTCAGAAATCAACCAACTCATTTCTAATTCTTCTTGGTTTTATAACAATATCTGATCTATGTTAGAAAACACTCACATTTCAGTTGTTGCCTGAATGTCAGACCAATTTCTTTCTCCTCTAAGAAGAGTCACAAGCAACAGGCAGAGTACCAGGAGTGCAAATAATATTTGTCTAATGATTCTGTCTCAGTTGAACCAAAGTGACAAACCAGCAACCAGAATGAACCCTCTGGCAGAAAGCTCATCTTTGAAGGTGTATTGTATCACATCAAAACCAGCTACAGAATATTTACTGATGGCTCAGAAATATTTCTCACCTCTGTCTGAACGTAGCACATTTGAAGCAAGAAAGGAGGGGCTACATCACAAGTAGGAAACATTAAATATACAATTACTTCTTTTTGGCACAAGCTGTACAGCCTCAAGCTTCTTATAATGTATAAAATAGAGTACACCTGTCATGTCTTGAATGAACGTGAAACCAGGACTTGCAAAGTTAAATACATCTGAAAAAATTGTCTCAGTTTCAAATTGGAAGTTATATTTGTAGCAGGTAGTCGTGCAGTAAGATAGAGTGTTTTTAGTAGGCGGATTTCAGTTTCCACCTTCTGCCTCAGAAGCAGCAATAGTATTTTGGCATAAGGGCTTTTACTGGGGGTAAGGGAATCAATAGTTTTAATTTAAAATATGCCCACGGTCCCTGTAGATTGATACATAGGTATATTCTTTATATGACAGGTTGAAATTAGTTTTGTCCTAAGGGTCACAGGAGTAAGAACCGGTGGCTCCAATTCTAGAGCCAGTAGGCTCCAATTCTAGCTTGCATTGACTGTAAAATATTGGTCAAGACAAACTCAATGCTTTTACAGTGCCTGAATCTGTTTTTACTTCCCACTTGAAACAAGGTACATTTTGAATCATTTCTCTATAGTTCCATTCTGTTATATTTTGTTTTCATTCTCAAGTTCATTCAGTCTGACAACACTCATTGTCAAGTATGAATCCTTCCCAGGGAATACAGTGAGATTGAGAGTCAGGTAGCATAGCAAGTCTTCAGTATAATCTCTTGGCAAAATAGAAAGTAGCTTCACAGCTTTTTAAATAATACCATGGAGAAACCACTGCTTCTCCTCCCAGACAGTAGGGTCTTGCTAGAAGGAACTCATGTGTCATCAGCTACAGAAACTAAATATAACCAATTAGTCACCCTGCGACTCCCTCAAAAGTCAGTGGGAAGAAATGGCATCCTCTGGTCTTTGGAAAAATAATAAGAAAAAAATAAGTATTGATAAATTGTTAATTTTTTATGGCAAATGACACAAGAGCCATCAGTATTTAGGATGGAGCAAGCATCACTCTTTTTGTACGATTTCTTAATGCCAGTGAACCCAGGAGGTTGGCCCACTCCTATTGTTAAAAGCTCTAATGTCTGCTTTGGCAGAGTTGTCTGGCCTCACAACTGTCTTGCAATTTGGCAGCAGTGTAAATTAAATAGGGATAAGAGTCACCAGAAACCTGGGCACCAGTGGCAAGTCAAGAAGCCAGGGTAACTTGTGCAATCATCCAATTTTGAATGAGAACAAATTCATCAGGAAATGGGAAGGCTGGGATCTGAGAAATGCCTGTGGGGTCTTTTNTTTTTTTTTTTTTTTTTTTTTCTGAACTGTTGTTATAGCTCAAGTGGGTTTGCTGATCTCTTAATTCATCAAATATGTTGAATATTCTGTTTTAGTAGAAATAGTTCACCCACTGCTTAGCACTCACTGCCCTTTTCCTCTACTGTATCTCTCAAGTATGTTTCAATTCTTTGAAGGATAATGAAAGCTCTCTCCTGGGAAAAGAGAAGTCATGAGTGATAGAGCAACTGAAACAGTACCTGAGGCTGGCTTGGCAGCAAGCACAGCTGGTGAGCCAATAAAGTCGACATTTCTTAGGGATTCTTTTCATTGTGGCCATGTGATGAATGTCATTCTATACCATCTCCAATTCTTCACAGGGGAAATAGAAGGTTGGAGTATTTTTGGAACATGCCTCTGTCAGAATGGGCTCACTGTCTACCTCTAAAAATCCTTAACTGAATGCAGTTTCAAAGCTTGCAACATATGACAAAGTGCACCTTGATTCTTTGGCAATAACTGGTGATTACAGGGCACAAAGAAAAGGTGCTGATCCATTAGATCAACACAGATAACAAACACTATAGGGAGTGTTTTATTACTCAGATTTCATTAGGAAGAATATCAGTGCTTTGACACTGGTTCTGTTTAGAATAATGGCAGAGTGTCCGCTCAGTTTCTGTGACATTGTTAACGCTGATCAGACAGGGGGCTTGACTTTTAAATCATAGATTATTTAGGTTGGAAAAGACCTTTAAGAACTCATGTGCAACTGATAACCCAACACTGCCAAGCCCATCTCTAAACCATGTTGCTAACTGAGGTCTTCACACATCTTTAAATACCTCCAGGGATGGTGACTCAACTGCTTCCTGGGGAAGCCTGTGACTTGTAGGAAGAAATTTTTCCTGATATCCAATTTAAACCTCCCCTGGTGCAACCTGAGGTAATTTTGTCTCACCCTATTGCTTGTTACCTGTGAGTAGAGACTGACCCCCACCTGGATATACCCTCCTTTCAAGTGGTTATAGAGAGCAATAAGGTCTCCCCTGAACTGTCTTCTCTCAAGGTTTAACAACCCCAGGTCCCTCAGCTGCTTCTCATCAGACTTGTGCTCCAGACCCTTCACTGGGTCCATTGCCTAGAAGCTCCACGCTCCAGCACCTCAACTGGGAGAGGCACAAAACTGAACACAGCATTTGAGATGCAACCTCAGTTGAGTACAGGGGGGCGATCCCTTGCTTAGTCCTGATACAGGCCAGGATGATACTGTCCTTCTTCTCCACCTGGACACACATTGGCTCATGTTCAGCCAGCATACCCAGGTCCTTCTCCTCCAAGCAACTTTCCAGCCACTCTTCCTCCAGCCTGTTGCTATACTGAGGTTGTTGTGACCCAAATGCAGGACCAGTCATCTCACCTTATTGAAAGTCATGCAATCAGCCTTAGCCCATCAGTCCAGCTTCTCCAGATCCTTCTGCAGAGCCCTCCTCCCCCCCAGCAGATCAACACCCCTACCCAACTTGGTCTCATCTGCGAACTTATCAAGGATAACCTCAATCCCCTCCTCCAGATGAGTGATAAAGGTATTAAACAAGGCTGACCCCAATAGTGAGCCCTGGGCACACCGCTGGTTGCCAACTGGATTTCCCTCTATTCAACACCACTCTCCAGGCTCAGCCATCCAGCCTGTTTTTCACCCAGCACAGAGTGCACTTGTCCAAGCCATAAGCAGTTTCTCCTAGAGAATGCTGTGGGAAATGATGTCAAAGGCTTTACTGAAGTCCAGACAGATGACATCCACAGCCTTCATCCACCTTGTCATAGAAGGGCATCAAGTTTGTCAAGCAGGACCTGCTTTTCATACACCCATGCTGGCTGGTCCTGATCCTCTGGTTGTCCTGGACATGCTGCACGACAGCGCTCAGGAAGATCTGCTCCATGAGCTTCCCCAGCACTGAGGTCAGGCTACAAGGCCTGTAGTTCCCTGAATCCTACTTCCAGCCCTTCTTGAAGATGTGCAACACATTAGCTTCCAGTCAACTGGGACATCCCCAGTCAGCCAGGTTGCTGAGAAATTATGCAGGCTGGCTCAGTGAACACTTCCCTCAGTACGCTTGGGTGGATCCCATCCAGCCCCATAGACACATGTATGTGTACAAGTATAGCAGGTCACAGAATCACAGAATATTCTGAGTTGGAAGGGACCCACAAGGATCACCAAGTCCAGCTCTTAAGTGAATGGCTTATATGAGGATTGAACCCACAACCTTGGCATTATTAGCACCATGCTCTAACCAGCTGAGCCAATTGACCATTTCCCCTTGGATTACAAAGCTTCATTCTCTTCCACATCAGAGGGCTGGGTACCCAAAGAACAACCAGTCGTACTATTAAAGACTGAGGCAAGGACGGCAGTACTTCATGCTTTGTTACTCCGCTGTTTGCCCCACTCCCCACCTCCGCATTATTTTTCCAATAAACTGAAGAGTCTTTCAGATTAAAGTAGATTGTATAAGAAGGCTTGAAAGAGCACACTGCAGCATCACAGGGCTTTGCATCAGTGAGTTTCCATGGTCACAATCAGGTAGTGAAGAAAGCTTTTGTAAGCACATTTCAATGTTCCTTGTCAATATCTCCCTTCCGGTGTTGTACAGCTTTCTTAAACATTATTTGTGTTTCATTCTGAATTCTTTTCATCACACAAGTGAGGTTACAGATAGGTTAAAAATGATGAATGTATCTTGCTCAAGAGTTAACAGAACTTATATTTGTAGAATGCATGACAATCTTGGAGAAGGCAGTGACTGCCTTTGGCTGTCCCAGCTCAGGCTGCCTAAAGTTACTGGAATACCCATGCATGGATTAATATCTTCAAGTGACTGGACAGCAAGACTGCAGCTCTATGCAGTGTATATAACTCATCTGACCCAGGTCCTGGATCTTCCTGTGCTGGAAATGTGGTTCTTTCTGTACAGGAGGGAACTTGAATCTGCAGGAAGTTGTAGAGGCATTCACTTGTTCTCTCTGTGTCCACATGAGTCAGGCCCCTCTACCACCGGCAAGGACAGTTTCTGTAATGCACTGTGTGATGCCTTAATGCTCTAACACAAACACCACCAGCATTCTTGCAGTGGCCCCGTGAATACACACAGCCTTTGCCTGCCTCCTTGAGGGGAGCAAACGCAGGTTTGAGCCTGCTTTGTACTTGGAAGAAAACTGTCAAGGTTTTCCTATTTTGAAGAGCGTGATCCACCACAGAGCCCAATCAGAACGGAGGGTTTTTCAGGTAATGAAGATGAATATAGACATTATTTTTCCACCTAAGTCCTAGTCAAGATGTCCAAGCCCTCATCTGATTTAGGCACCACACCTTCACACTGCTTGTAATGTGAGGAATGCAAATTTAAAAAGGACAAGGCAGTGTAAGAAAAATAGTTTTTGCTGCCCAATCACAATGGATCACATCCCACTGAGGAAACTGGTTGCCAATGAAGTGGAGTTGGGGAAAACCCTGGAAAATCAGCTTTGCTGATTCTTTTGCAAGAATAGGAGCAGTGACTCCTGCATCTGGAAACTGCCATGTCCCAGCAGTACTTCTGGCCTTCCAATGTTCTGGCATCCACAGAACATGGATTAGTCACAAGCACTACAGCAAATTTATTGTCCTCAGATGTCTATTCCCCTAAACAACTGCCTATGCCTAGAGGCAAACCAGTGGCAACCAGTGCCTGACACTGGTAAAGTTCTTTATTGTGAGGCAAAGAAATATTTAAAACTGTGCTGGAGAGATCTTTCAGGCCATTTGCATTCTCTGTACTTGTGAGAGATTAGCAAAATTTCACAGGCAATATTTTTGTTCTTGAAAATGCATTTTCAATTTAAAAGAAACAATCTATAAATCTATGTTATGTTCTTCAAACCATTTTAAGCAGAGGAAAACAGGAAAAGCCCAACAACTCTACCTCTTGGGTTTGATTTTTTTCAGAATGAAACATTGGAAATTCTTTTCAAACTGTGCTCTTGAATTTTCCTTAAATATTATTAAATCTAAAATTAGAAGAACTGACAACCCTGTAAACAGAACTTTTTGTTTTATGGGATTTGTAGAGCTGTTGGCTGTGAACCAGAGAACCAGCTCTCTATCACACCTAGAAGCACAGTTTCCATTCTCCAAAGACCAGAATTGTGTAGAAATTCGGTGTGCTCAGAGTAGATATGACAACTTAAATCAGGAACTGTGTACCTCCTGCCTGGGCTCAACCATGACTGTGGAAAGTAGCTGAAAACAGGTTTTCCAGAAATGCTGGCCATGAGTGTTAAATGCAGATGTAATCTGGACACTGAGACAGGAGACAGGCACTGCACAGATCAGGAATGGGTTTGTGGTAGTGGGAAGGGTTGTCAGATGACACTGCTACTTTCTTATAACCCGACCTGGGAAAATTTATGCTTTTGAGATTTTCGCTCAGGTTTTCTTTAAGCTTTCTTCAGGTATTTCAGTGAAGTAGTTAAATATTCAAGAATGCCCAAACTGAAGCAAGTCCTCCTGTTTTCAGTGATCTCAACGGGTTGGTGAGGTTGAAAAAAGGTTTTCCCTACAGACGTGGAATAGCTCTTGGAAATGCTGAAGCAATTTGGGTGTGCTAAACTCCAGCTTCAGACTCCGGGATTTGCACTGAAGCTTTAAAATTCTTCCACTGAATGCAAAGGACTGTAGGATAGTCTTTATATAAAACTTTCAGAAAAATATTTTTTGTTTGCCATATCTTCTGGATTTTTTTGAAAAAAATTAAATGGATCTAAGATATTTATTGTTGTTGAACTAAACACATTAGGAATGCAGTAGAAACTGGCTGTTTCAGGGGAGTAGAAGGAAAGGAAAAAAAATAGAGATTTTTTTCCTGAAGTAATAAAGTATACAGACTCAAAAGTCTATTGTGAGTGCTCTAGATGGACAAATTTCTTCTTGCTATCCTGCACACAAACTATAAGAGCTACTGATAATGAGTGCTAACTTTGTTACAGCACACTTTAAATCTCTAACACGCTATAATTCTCTAATAAACTAAGAAAATAGCATATGTTCTTTCCTCACCTGCTAAACAGATGGCAAGGAGTGTAAATTCATTTACTTGACTTTCTTTTTTTTTTATTGCTTTGGGCATCTTAAATTTAAATAATCAGACTCAAAGCACTAACTTCAATCTAAAACAGGCATGCTTTGGAGAAATGAAGGATCCTTTTTCAAAGGAAAAAAAGGCTCTGGTAAACAGTAAGCAATTAGCCACAACATGCTACCAGGGGTTATTTAATTGAGGCTGCCATACTAAATTAACCAGATGCATGCCCTTGGAAGGACTAGTAATGCAGAACTACTCACAGATGTTTTCAATTATTCTATATGAAACCATGTGTTTTTTCTTTGATTTTTTTATTTGTTTTTCCACTCTAAGAAAATTAAAATGCAAATCAAAGTAGCCTAGTCCTTCTTTCTTCCTAAATGGTAGGACTTGAATGATTGAATATTAGCTGCCAAATTCTCTCTGGGCTACTCTCTGTGGATGGATTCATGAGACAGAAGTAACTTACAGTTCTTGTCTGTCCTTAATGACTGTCCTATCAGGTTAATCTGCCCTAGTTTCAGGCTTTAAAGAGCAATTATGAGTGTTTAGCTCTATACATCCCATGGATGTGGGGAGCATCTGGAGAACTGTAAATGAGTTCATAAAGTAGTAGGGAAAATGTCCTTGGTTTCACATCCAGATTGAGTGTTTCAAGTACAGAGAAGCTCTCTCCCAGCACTGAGGTAGAGGGTTTTGATTCCTAGTTAGAACTGCTCCTTGGACAGTCTTGCAATCTTCTCTGAGTTTCCTTACTTTGATTTTTGGGGGTTTTGTGTAGATATCATTTTCAGGAAGTTATCATCTTGTGAGTTCCTGAATATCATGTGAACTACATCTGCAGTCCAACAATAAATCCTCTGTCCCTGAGGGCAGTGTGTAATTAGGCAGTGTATTTCTGCACTAAGGGTACATTTAATGCACAAAAGCAGACATAGAAAAGAAAAGAAATTATCTTACTTGGATAAGTCATCAATGATATGAGTTCAAATCTCATCATTCATTTGGAAAGAAAAAAACACCTCATTTTAAACCTCATTAACAGTGGTTTAGCTGGTACCTAGAAAGGCTCCTGCAGCCTTATATGAAGTACCGAAGTCCCTGAGCTTATGTCCCAAACTCTAGGCAGCCCCGTAGACAGATATTCTGAGTCATACTCTGGGACACCACACTACCTCCATGCATCACCATAATTTGTATAATTTAGGGCTATGCACCTGAAATTCAGATATTTCAACACCAAAATTTTCTGTTTACTATACATCATTCCCAGCATAGTCCTTGAACACAGAACTAGAGGGTCACTTGCTGAGAGCACCGTGTGCAGCTCAGAATTTGAAGAATATGGGGTCAACCTGTGAAAGAAGCCAGCTGGAATGTGACTGTAACTCTGATATGAGCACTCTGCAGGTGGACCCTGGACTCTTTGTTCCTTCTCAGTCCAATTCTGTACACTGTCTAATGTCTAGTAAATATAAAACATCCAGGCTAAGCAAAGTTTAAAACCTTGTATGAAAATAAATTACATCTTACCCCACAGTTACTCAAATCAAGAAAAGATCATATAAATTTGGTACAGACTGTTAACCTATAAACTCTTAGAGGAGTACTAAATTAGGAGTTTATTTGCTATTGGCTTCTCTTCTAGTCACTGGTGAGAGTTTGGTACTTCCAGCACAGAGCAGGAAATCACCAAGAGCAGAGATCTACATAAACATAGGACAGGCATGAGACAGGTCTGGCATGGGGCTCAATCTGGAGAATCTAAATCAGAGTCCTGTGTCAACTTATCTAATATAACTCAAGGTATCAGACAGCCATAAACTGTTAAATTTATAATTTAAAAACATTAATGAAATCAGGTAGTTATATAGAATGTAGTAAATATGAAAAAGAAAAAGCTTTACCTATTTAATATTTTGCTTCCTATGACTCCAGAAATAAATAGTTGTAATCTCTAGAGTGAAAATATGTATACTATCCATTTTTAATTAACCCTTGCTCCAGAGTCCTGTATCTCACAAAGATGGTAAACAGTGCTGGTCAGTGATTTTTAATGTTAAGAACAATGATCAGTACATGTACCGTCTGGCAACCAGAATAGAAAGGTGAGAAGAGATTAGATGGATTCCCATACAATTATAAAAGTAGTGTGTCTCATTTTTTAGTCCCATTCCAGTGCAATATCTCAACATTTTAACTATATATTGTCAGCCTAGGTTTTTGGATGACTTACCTCACAACTTCCTAGCTCCTGTGGGTTTTTTATCCCTCACGTTAATTTAATGTAGGTTTGTGGACTCTCATTTCCTTTGAGGATTTTATAGAGATAGAATTAATACCCAAATGCGTTAAAAATATTAGAATCTGCGGAGTGGGGGAGGGGGTTCTCCTGAAGCCTGTAAGCAATTCCTGCAAAACAGGAAGCCATTAACTGCCATGAACATATATAACTGTGGATATATTGCATGGGAGACTTATAAGACATTTACTGATGGAGATAAGGGGTTTGGAAGCTGCTTGTGGTTATAGAAATACTGACAGCTGCTGTATTCTTTTCTCTTCTGTAAGACCTTATTTAAAAAAAATAGAGAGAGGGAAAAACCTACACTTTAGGGCCAGTTGTGAAGATTTGCAGAGCTTCCAGTTTTAGAGAAGCCCACAGAAAAAAAGGGACCTCATACAAGTTATAAATGTGTGCGAGCTTAATTGCCTTTCCAGTTCCAAGATTCACAGCTAAGGCATGGCCTGTCCCTGGCTCCCCTGACCTTCACTTTTAGGAAAACAGACAAATCAATGTCAGTGAATGAAACACTGGGGATGAAACACAAGCAGCCACTGAAGAGACCTGGGAGATTTATGACTTGAAGGTGACTGGAATTTAACCTGAATGTGAGTTAGACACTGCAGTGCCACAGGGTCAAAGATTCTTACTACTCTGCTATGGAAAGGAAAATGGCATCTGCATGCACTGCACTAACTTAACTTTCTGAGTGGCCAGGTGCTAATTAGCACTTTCCTCTGACCTACAACAGAAGCTTGAAGATGGCTATTCACAACCATTATCATATCATGAAAGATTACAGTTGGAACAGTACCTCTACAAACTTGAACTTGTGATCTGGTCCCTCATAAGGGATCCCTGAATAAAGTAAAAAGAAATAGAAATGCAAAGCTAGACTCAATTTCAAAGAAGAGAACGGCAAGCTTAAAACAAGAGAGAATTTTTTTCAAATGCATCTGAAGTAAAAAAAAAAAATCCAGAGGGAAAATCAAGCCAAAGAAAAGACCATGTAGATCAATGAAAAGAAATACAAAACAATTTTAGACAGCCAGAAGATCATTGGGCAGTGCAGTCCTCCTGGCAGATTCTGAGTCTGAAATAGCTTGTCCTTTTCTTCATTAAATCTCCATTAAGACACTGTCAGGCTCCAGAATTTTATTAAGCATTTCTAAAT
Source organism: Platysteira castanea (assembly GCA_013397175.1). NCBI lineage: Eukaryota > Metazoa > Chordata > Aves > Passeriformes > Platysteira > Platysteira castanea. The sequence continues at coordinate 52,682 of VYXC01011351.1, read as the reverse complement.
TTAAGAGAGTAATGAAACTAGAAAATACACAAAGAAATAACAGCCTCATGACCCCTGGAAGTTTAGTGCTTGCGTCCTGAGTCTGTGAGCTGCCGGTGTGCTCCTGTTTCGAAGGATGTTTGTACTACTTGTTTGCACCAGATTTCTGTTGCATTTAATGCCACGTTTCAGGAGTCTTCTGGTAACTTGGAAGAGAGAGAAGAAATTGCAGTCTTGCACGTGTTTTGTACCCATCTTGGCAGGGTGAGGGAGAAGACAGCATTCCTCTGAGCATTCTAGGTTTGCAACAGCTGCAGATAGGATTTAGGCAAGAAGTGAAGAAATGTGGTAGCATTCAGCTCCTGTTCTGCTCATAAGACTATCACATTCAGGATCTGACCTGTAAACCTATCTGGAGCCAGAATGTCATTTTTCCAGGTCAGGCAGGAATATTGCTTTTCTTTGTAACATGTCTGCCTTATAAATTATCTAATGCAAGGTTGAATGGTTGCATCCAGAGGGTAGTGGCCAATGGCTCAAAGTTCCAATGGACATCAGTGACAAGTGGTGTCCCTCAGGGATCCACACTGGGACCAGGGTTATTTAATATTTTCATTAATGTCATAGACAAAGAGATAGAGTGCACCCTCAGCAGGTTTGCTGATGACACTAAGCTGAGTGGTGCTGTTGACACACGTGAAGAACAGGAGATGCCATCCAGAGGGACCTGGACAAGCTCAAGAAAGGGTCCATGGGAATCTCACGAGGTTTAACAAGACCAAGTGCAAGGTGCTGCACCTGGGCTGGGGCAACCCTGATTATCAGTCCAGGCTGGGGGATGAACAGATGGAGAGCAGCCCTGCAAGAAGGAGCTGGGGGTGCTGGTGGGTGAGAGGCTGGACATGACCCAGCCATGGGCACTCACAGCCCAGAAAGCCAAACGTGCCCTGGGCTGCATCCAAAGCAGCGTGGGCAGCAGGGCCAGGGAGGGGATTCTGCCCCTCTGCTCTGCTCTGGTGAGACCCCACCTGCAGTGCTGCATCCAGCTCTGGGGTACTCAGCACAGGAAGGACAGGGACCTGTTGGAGCGTATCCAGAGGAGGGACACTGAGTTGATCAGAGGGATGGAAAACCTCTCTTATGAGGAAAGGCTGAGAGAATTAGGATTGTTCAGCCTGAAACAAAAAGGCTTCAGACTGACCTAATTGCAGCCTTCCAGGACCTGAAGGGAGCCTACAAGAAAGATGGAGAGGGACCATTTTCAAGGGTAGGTAGTGACAGGACAAGGGGGAATGGCTTCAAACTGAAAGGGCAATTTTAGATTAACTGTCAGAAAGAAACTCTTTAGTGTGAGGGTGATGAGGCACTGGCACTGGTTGTCCAGAGAAGTCGTGGATGCCCCATCCCTGGAAATGTTCAAGGCCAGGTTGGACGGGGCTCTGAGTGACCTGGTCTAGGTGAAAGGTGTTCCCTGTCCACAGCAGCAGGGTTGGAATCAAGTTATCTTTAAGGTTCCTTCCAACCCAAACCATTCTATTATTCTATGATTCTAATAATGTTATTCAACACTGTCAACTAGACACAGTGAAGTGAGAGGAAACATCTTTCCCGGTCATGTATATTTTTAAATACCTGAAACTGGTGCACCCACTTTTAAGGTACCACCTGCCTTTGCTTGTCTCTACTCCTTCCCATCAGTCTTTAAACAGTGGGTCTAAGTTCCAAGTGGCTTGGATTTTAAATAATGTGGGACAAAACTGTGGCAAACCCACCCTTGTGACAGCTCCTTTTCCCAAATTTCATTGCATTTTAAGACTGACCAAATCCATTTTAGATATTGCCAGTTGATTTGCTTACTAGTTGAGAAAAAAAATGTAGCAAAATGATGAACAAACTCCAGGACTACGTACCCAAGCTATGTAAAATCCATCCCCTATAAAGCCAGTAAGGACAAAAAATAGCATTTCTGTAGTCACTGCTCCCAAGAAGGAAGGGGGAGCTGAGAGTAAACAGCTGCTGCTCCCACTGACCCTCATTTTTGGCACAGCAGAAGCACACATCAGGAAGCCTCCTCAACAGGGTGTAAAAAACCCATAAGTTTTCAACTTCAGTGTTCCTGTCCTACAAAATACTCACAGAAGCTACTGACAAAATGCATGCCTCCTCCCATTTCAGTGATGGTCCACAGAGAATAAAGTAACCTTCTCCAAGAGCTTGAGTGTTGTGCACCTTTCTGCTGCACAGGGTCATTTAGAATTCACTTGCCACAATCATCCACAGCAGCAAAGCCTTCCAGGGTATGAGGCAGGAGGGAAACTGAAAACAGGAAGGAGATTGGAAGAGACAAGTCGTGAGGTCCTTTCCAGTTCTGTGTTCTCCAAAGGAAAAAACTGACAGCATCTAGTAGATTTTGTTGGCAGAAGTCCAGTGAAGGAAGGCAGAACCTTAAATTTGCCCTCCTTTCAGTAAAAGCAAGGTTTTCTGGAATATAAATTACTAAAATGGGACATGAAGACAAACATAGGGTTCCAGGTTTATCTCCAATGAGATTGTAATGCATTTTGGATTTGGCTGACATTGCTCACCAAGGAATTTGTCACCACCAAACAACACAGCTATTAAAATGTTAAGTATACCAGCTTCTTTTAAGTTCCCCCATTACTTAATAATCCCAAGAATTCAGGGCATTTTTTCAGGTTGTGTTAAGTCAACCAGAGTGTCACATATTGTTAGGTCACTTTAGAACTGGTTTATATAATGTTGCTGTAAAACATACACCGGTAGGACACATCAGAACTAAAAGCACATGGCTCTGTGTCCATAACTCAAAGAAAAATTGACTACAGGCCAGTAACAATGGGCATTTTTAGTCATACCTGTGCTGACTGGCTGCCAAATCCAATTACCTGGCAGTGGCTTAGCTTTTCATGTTTTGTAAAGTTATGCACACACTATTAAAATATATGAATGACTCCTTAAAAGACGGGCTCAGCATTCCTTGTTCTTAGTTTATTTTCTTTACTGTCTGAAATGTCACTATTTTTTATAACATAACTGGATATTTTGGTTGTAGGGAAGTACACACAGAGATATCATTCCTGGGGAACATATTACTGCTGCAAATAGTCATGTTTATATGATTTCTCGATGGTCCACATTGATTTTGTCACTGGATGGCCTGTGTAAGCACCCAACACTGACTCTAAACCTTCTTAACCTTCAGCACCATTTCAGCTTCTTTTGTCCTGTTACAGCTGGGAAGAGCACAATGACATCCTCAGCATACATGGACCGTGTAGTTCACGTGAGACACAGACCCCTGAGGTAGTTGTGGTGAAGCCAAGGAGTGCACATGATACAGCACAGCACAGAGCAGGTTGATGCAGCCACTTTCTTAGCGTGAAACTAAGAAACCAGGTTTGGCGCCTGTGGATCCAAACTGCCTGCAAACTGTGCCATCCTCCATGTTCTCCTTTTGGCGTTCAAAGTCAGTTCAGGATCTGCTGTTGAGTGCTATCACAGGGTTAGGTACATTACATGTAATATAACAGAGGTGGCAACAAATCCACATCTCTTTTTTAAAAAAACTTTCTAATCAGTTCAAAAGCACAGCAAACCATTTGGCCCACAGAAGAAAATGAACCAGCAACATTTGGTGTGCAATATTACAAAAACCTTGACATTTTCCAATCTATTTTCCCCAGAATCCCCAGCTGAAGTTGCTTCTAATGCCCCTATTTCACTAGTCACTAGCACACTGGTGGCCAGCGATAAATGTGATAAAGTAGAGGTTTCAGTGTCTCCTGCAATGACCAATGTCTTTATACCCTGTCCTCCACTGCCACACCCAATATTCAAGATGAAAAATCTTTCCTGTGGAAAACAGCATGTCTTCCACGTGGAAAGCCAAGTGGTGATACTTTTTGAGTGTAAAGAGACTTTAAACAAAATGTTCACCTGCATGTGTGTGTGTTCCACAGTGAACATTTCTCCATGCCTCCTCCAAAGAGCATCATCATCCAATTTGTTTTGTTTTATGCTGGCCTGATTGCTCTTTGGGAGAAGCCAGAGATACAACTGTGCGATAGCCTCGGTACTGCTGGAGATGGACCACTGCTGATTTGAACTAAGATTGATCAGAACGGAAAGGTTAAGGTAAAAATAAAACCAACTGTGACATTTTGTAATGAAATAAGATTTCCTAACGCTGATTGAACTGTGATGTAACTTCAGCCTAATTAACAGCTACCTCTCCTTGAGAAGAGTATTTATGATCTCCGTGTTGTGTTGATAGTTACTGTCTAACATTGAAGGGCAGGGGGTTAATTTTTTATGTAAGTGATTCAGATTTACCCCTTGCTTGTGCTTACAGAACAACTGATTACGCAGTTAGGTTAGGCTCTGTTCAGCTTGTCATCCTTTGTTACTGTTTTTGTTGTTCCGGGAAAGCATCACAGACGTGGGCGAGCTTTGCTGTGTGGTGGGATGAGAACTCTCTTCAAAGAGAGGAACTTGGTAGGAGACAGATTTGAGGCAGTGTGGGGAAATTAGTCACTCTGTTGTCTGGAACACTTCTGTTAACTGAGATTTTGCAAATCTTCCTGTAGAGAGCATGGAGAATTTCTTGGTCTCTCCCAAGAGGTGATATAACAGGAGAACAATGATGTTTGAGATAGTCTTCATGCAAACACCAAGAACTGGCCCTTTCCTCTTACTCATTTACACATTGCCCAACTTTTCTCCATTCTATTAATTCCTCTACAAGTCCACAATTATTTCCTCCTCTAAACAATCTTGCCTGTGATGATCTATTCTTATCCCTATGTTTCCAATTCTGCTTCTGTATTTCTCTTTCCAGTCCTTCCAGATTTTTACTTCTAGCTGGGATGCTCACTGAGTAGGCCATCAGATTGCTCACAACCCACAGAGCTGAAACCTTGGGTAGGGCAAAGTAAAGGTAGTAAAATAGTATCAAAGGAAGAAGAAAGGGATCCCCCAAGCCATCAAGTCCTGCCCCCATGCACCTCAGGAAGGTCTGCAGGGAAGGGCAGGAAGGGTTGCTATAGGTATTTTTTCCTGTCAGTTCAGAAAAAGCAAGGCTTTTAAGTATTCAGTTCCACAGATACAAATTGAAAAGCAGAGTCCTGGTCTCCACTTCTTCCATGACAGAGGAGGTCCTCACCACTCATTTGGCATCTAACTCCCTGTTTTTCCTTGAAATGCAGTTGCATTATTCAGGTTAGTAGAGTATTACATGCTTTGACATGCTATGTGGGGTTCAGGTGGCTGAAATTCCGGAAGCACAGGCTGTGTAGTATGAGTCTCTGCCCAGGGAAGATCGTAGTGCATCACACAGACACACCATTACTGCCCAGCCCCTGAGTTACCCTCATGCTGGCTTGCTTTTGCCCACTGTTTGTGCCATCCTTAAGCAGACGTTTATTGTGTAATACAGCATTACCACATCTGAGCAGCATCTCTCTTCTGGTAAGAGGGGAGGTTTATTTTTTTAAGGCAGGCATTCTTGTCTGTTCTAATAATGCCCTTCAGATAATTTCTATGACCTGAGGAAGCTCACAAATATCACAAATACTGTAAAAAAACTCATCTCTGTCTACTTTGCTTCAGGTACTTTCATCTGATGCTGCACTCTGATTTTATTTGATTTCAATAATTATTCTTTCTACCTGTCACCAGTGTTCACATATATAGTCTTTTTTTTTGCTTTTACTGTTGACTAACAAGCTTACCAAGCTTACAAGAAAAGAAAATATAGGTCATTGGCATTCCAGTCCCCCACATTTTCACTTTTTCTCTTTTTTTTTTTTTTCAGGTTTGGTTTGGTATTTTGGTTGGTTAGTTTCGTGTTTCGTTGCTTTGGTTTTTTGTTGTTGTCTTTTTTTTTTTCATTCAGTGCTTAGATTACAAATGTGAAGAACAAGTCCTTTAAAGAGCAGCAATAGATTCATGACACTCTGTGTTCCTGTATGTTTTTATCCTCTTGCATTCTCTGTGAGGATTGCTTTTTTTCTCTTTGGTCAGCTTTTGTCCCTAAGACCTTAACATGACTTGGATAAAACCTGTTCATTTAAGTATCATCCAATTACAGAAGACCTGGTTATAACACAAAGCTTATTTTCACCTTCTGAAAGTTCCTCATGAGTATTTCTTTCTAACCTGTTTTTTCTAGATCATCACCCAGTGTATTACCCATACTGCTACTTGGCAAATTTTTATTGTGGTTGCTGGTGTTTGATTTTGGTTAAACCAAATCCATTTTTCATTCAGGAGTTAATAGTTTCAGTTGCTCACCTTAAACAACATTTCTAGTTTCTCAAGTACTTGGTTATGATTTCAGTATAACTCAACTCTTTATTATAGCCAAGTGAGATGATTCAATTTCCTTGCTGATATACTGAATTCTCGTTATAGCAGGAAACAAACAGTTTCCTGGTGAGCTAAATTCATTTTTTATAGTGATGAATGATTCACTGAGCAATCGTTCTTGAACATGGCTGCAGCCATTTCTAAATACTGTTTTTCTAAGAGAGGAAGACAGTGTTTAGTTGTTTTGTTTTATGGTACAGGCTAGCTTATCTATGAGTATTATTAACATTTTATATCCTCTAGAAGAGAACTGTGGCATCCATACTAATATCACAGGATCTCATTTTATTTCCCATGACAGCTGGGACATCTTGATCTCTCACTAGGCAGAGAAAGCATACTTGTTCCAAAGTGGATTTACCAGTTCACAAAAGAAAGAGTAATACACTTCATTAACTCAGCCTTAATTACCTTGTACATACAACAGGTTTTATCCCTCTAAGGGGATGTAAGCAAATCCTTACTGCTAACAATTGTGGGGTGAATGACAAGAGCTGTTTTGGACTGAAACTTCTCTACAGTGTCTTCAATATTAATAGTTTTCCTCACAGGCTAAACATTTGGAGGAGTGTTCAGATTTACATCTTTTATGGAGCAGATTTCCATTCTGACATTTTCTGTGCCAAGACTTGGCTCTCAGAGGAATCATCTAGGCCCCTACAATGTAAAGTTAATAACACAGATGCTGACATATCCTGATTTGTCCTACTACTTTCCTTATACTGCTTCTTATGCATATGCCAAAGTGTGCTAAGCCTGAACAGAGGGGAAAAAAAAGATTCTGCAGCCTAAAAAGTTTAGAGCTTCTTTTCGTGCAAACACATGCATCGCTATATGATCTACACCATGAGTGTTTCCATACCTATTTTTAGAATCAGAGCTGTAGAGTCTGATGTAGGCCATGATGTTTCAGGAGTACATGTCAATTTGAAATTACTCAATTTGAGGTTGTTCCTCTCCAGATCTTTCGAATACAGCTAAAAGGTGCACAGTCAGATATGACTTCAAGTGGCTGGGCTGAAATAGCCCAGAGGTGAAGCTTCAAGACTCTTCAGCTGCCACTGTGTGGCACACAAATGTGACTCAGGTGGAACTTGCCATGTCTCCTAATTTGAAGAATGATGAGCACTTTCTATTTTAATAGACACTTTTCAAAACACCAAATACAATTTGCAGAAGGAAGTGGCAAGAGCATAGAGGCCATGACAGGACAGAGAGAGAGAAAGGAAAATTTGGACTGTTTGAACACAGGACAGAAGAACAAGAGTGAAGTCTGAGACTGAATGAGGAGGAAGTTAAAAAAGGGACCTAGAAGTAAGGAGATGGAGTTATATGTGCATATACGTATAGGCATAGAGAGAGAAAGAGCAGAAAGGGGCAGCAGAAGTGGGATTAAGACTAAAAATCTGCGGACAAGAAGGCCTTTGTCAACAGGCTTGTCCTCTGCTCCAAAGCCTAAAAGGGCATCTTTCCCCTGTTGTCACAGAAACACAGTCCTAAAGCAAAAGTGTCATCCCCATCAAAGCTAATTTTCAGAGAAAACTACATACTTCATACCCTGATGGCCTGGTACCATTTATTCTATTCATTCCAGGGACTCCAGTTCCACATCCATTTGCATCAAGTACGATGGGATAATGGCATCTGAAGGGATACTGAGCAGGTTTGCAATGGGCATTACAGATGCTTTTCCTCATCATGGCCCAGTAGACTTTCTCATCATTGACCTGTACTGCAAACACTTCTGTGTAGAGGCGACTTGCCTCTGCAATTACAGCACATGTGGAGCTTAAAGGGAGTGTCTTTACCAGTTTACCAGTTTATTCAAACCTTCCTCTCTGTATCCTGCTCAAGCTGTCTCCTCTGTCACAGTTTCCAAATCTGAGAACAGGCAAATTCCTATTGTTGAGCTAGAGGAATGACACAAGCACACTGCAAGAGTAAGCCAACACGCAACTGTTGTAGCAATATCAGACTTCTCAAAAATAGCCAACAACTCCATTCTAAAAACAGTATACAAGTCTTTGCCTTATTCAGAGTTTTATCTTGTGTGACGGTATGTCAAAACTGGCAAGGACAATCTTTGTGTGGGAGTATTGTGGGGGTTTTGAATTAAATCATATTAATTCCTTTTTTTTTTCACATTATTTTTATTTTCCAGAAGAGTAAGTGGAGAGACAGTCAAGCTGGATGGAAAAGGTGCTACTGACTCATAAGGATGAGAAACAGCCGGCCTTAAGAAGGCATTCTGGATTTATGCTTGCTGATTCATAACTTCCTACATACATGTGGGGAAAAAAGTGTGGATTTTGCCCTGAGCTATATTCTGCAGGAAACCCGCCCTCCCTTCACAAAGTGAGAAAGTAGTTTCAAAACTGTAGGAGGACTTAACTTCAACTCCCAGAAGAAGTTCCCTTGAAAAATGTTTAGAATAAAGAACTGAAAACATTATCCCCAGCCACCAAGTCCTATTTTCTCTGCCTTGGCAGAGAAGTTCAAAACTAGTTAAAGCTCAAATTTCCCAGTTAAATTATCAGGTAAACCAAATGTACCGATCAAACAAATAACAGAAGAAAGTTGTATAAGGAAGGCACTAAGGAGTTTGTGGAGAACTGCTTTTCCTTTTCCATGCAAGTGCTACTAGATCAATATGTCCCAAGCAATTAAATAAGATAAGAAGAATATAAATAAAATCAAGAACAATAAGAAGATAACAATTAAATAAGTTGTTGCAATTATTGTTTCATTTCAAAGGGATTTAAAACTCATATACAAACAGTTCATTGATGATTTTATGTTTTGTAAAAGCACCCAATTCACAGAGGGTCCAGGTTAAAGCTTTGATTGTAACAACAACTTCTTATGACACTGTTCTACCAAGAAGCCCAAAAGAATCTCCCTGTCCCCGCAGAATTGGGTGACAGAAATAATTGGCATAGTGAGCAGGATCCTTGGCTTAGAATGCTGACTGATTCCCCTGCTAAATGGTATCTACTGCAAAAGGGTTTTAAGGAAAATGGTTGGCAAGATCCTAAGTGAGATAAGGAGTGACTAAGGGCAATAAGCCACAATCTGAAAGCCTTAGTGAATGAATTCAGTAATTGGAATGATATGTGTAAAATAAAAACAGAAGAGAGGAAGGGATGTGCTGGCTGGTAGGTGCAATATGGAAAATTGAAAACTAACAGGCTGAAAAGTTAAAAGAAGAAATTCAAAACAGAAAGAGTGAATTTTCAGCAAAGGTCTGAGATTTAAAGGTATATTAAAGGCTGGCAGCAAGTCTGGGGAAAGGGTAGATCTCAAAA
>VYXC01011351.1:0-42750 GCA_013397175.1 Platysteira castanea | reverse complement strand
AACAACCCACCAAATAAAAATAATGCCACAGGATATAAGGAAAGAAAGAAAACACCAAGAAACTGAATTACAAGGTAGCAATCTGTTGTGATCCAGTTTAAATGCAGAAGAGCAAAGAAAATTAAGTCTCTGTATATAAACTGGAAAGAACTTTGAAGGTTCAAAATATATGCAAAAACAAGANCCAGTGTGACACTGTCCCTTGCTACACTGTGGATTTGTTGCATGATCTCTGGTGCTTGGGTGCAGGGTCTGGGGACCGAATTGGAGTGGGCCTTTGATGGGCTATGACAGCCCCTCTGCTGCCCTTCACATGGATGTGGCTTCTCTCCAGGTGAAGGGTCCCTCAGCTGGGCTCCTCTGCACAGCGGAGGATGGGCGGTCACTGCGCCTCTGACCAAGGCTTTCCCAGCACACACCCAAAGCCTCTCTCCCCCTCCCACTTTGGTGCGAGGGTCTGTTCGAGCCTGGCAGCTGATAGCCCTGGGGCCATAAGCTCCACTCCTGAGGTGCTAAGCTTGTGCTTGCTCTAGGAATGTCCCCAGCCCTGAGCTGTCACTTTATCTTCATCACTGAGCAGTGTGTAGGACCTCTCAGAGCCCCATTCAGAGTGAGGTAGTCTCCTCTGCAGCTTTTGTAATACAGTTTTAAAAGTCCCTCACGAAAATGTTTAAGTCATACACCATAATATTTGAGTCTGTGACACAATCTAGACCTTATAAAAGTCTGCACAGCTATGTATGATAGCAACTGAGATGGAGACATTTGGAATAGATGGGTCTAATGAGGACGCCAGTAAAGTCAGTGACTCTGTACCAAACCAACACCTGATTAAACAAGAAATCATTACTGATTGCACATTTGGAAATGAACCAGAGAGATGGAATGCCACTAAAGTTCATTATTGTAATGCAGATGCTTTGTGAAAAATACAAGTAACCTGGGGAATCAATCAATGATTGTACCGGCTTTGGTGTAATAGGGCAGAAAGACAGAGGCAGAAGATTTAGACCTAGCCTTGCAATTTTCCTCACCCTCCAAGAAGATGCTACTCAAACATTATGGACTTTACCCATTAGATGGGCAAGAGAGGTCTAAGAGCAAGACTCGGGTGAGGAATCCATGTTATCTAGGCAGGGCCCAGATGAATTGCAGGGAGAATGTTACAAGTGGCTATCCTAACACTGCACTGAGCTGAACCCGAAGGTAATAAACCTAGTCCTTGGGATACTTCTGCTACCTCCCCCAAACTGAGATCTGTTGGAAAGGGGAATGTGGGGATAGGAAAATTAGTTTTCATACATCTATATCATGCAATACCTGTGGAAATCCCCTTTCTGCAAGTGCTCACATAAACCATTTTGCAAATGCAAGAACTAAGCCTTGACACTTAAGACTCTGAGTGGCGCCATGTCTTAATCATCTTGGCCTGACCCAGAAGTTGTGCTCCATGAGACCAAAGGACTAATCCAATCAAACAAAATGAGACTGTTAGAGGAGTTACCAACAGAACTGAGAAAAAGCACCTGTCTAGATCAGGGGTGCCTTAGCAACTTCCTTCATGTTTATAAATGATAGGACAAGAGAAAAAGGCCTTAAGATGCCTCAAGAATCCTTCAGATTGGATATTAAGAAAATTTTCTTCACTGCAAGCATTGTTAAGCACTGGAACAGGCTGCCCAAGGAAGTGACTATCTCTGGAGGTCTCTAAGAAATGTGTAGACATGGTGCCTAGGGACATGGTTCTGTGGTGGACTTGTCAGTGTTAGGCTGGACTTCATGATCTAAAGGTTATTTTCCAACCTAAATGATTCTATGAATACAAGCACAGAAGAGTTTTGTGTCAAATTCTGGTCTTAACTGCATCTGTGTAAACCTGTTATTCACAAGCTCTGCCTGCAAGCTAACTGAATCAGATTGTGTTTGGCCTGTGGGAATTTATTATTTACTGTGAAGCCTGCTACAAGTTCTGCTGGTCCCCAAGGGACTGCATCTTTTTCATGGAGTCTGATAGAGACTTGGCTCCTATCACCATTCTAATGAGTATTTTTTTCCCATATGTGATTACTCTTGGAGCAGCTGGAATAGAAACTTTGTTAACTGCGTAGAATGGCTTTAGGAATGAAGACAGGGAAAAGGATCTGTGATACCATTTCTGTTCCTCAGTTTCTCAGAACAGGGTCATCCTTTACAAAGGAGGAAGGTCAGATGCAAGTTACAGATCAGGTTTGCAAGACAATATCTGGGATTGTTCAGAGACGAGGTTATTCTTCCAGGCACCTCTAGATAAGGAACTATCTTGTTTACTTTCAACACTCCAGATGTCACCAAAGTAATTTTGATGTTCAGTGGCTAACTTGAAAGACGTACAATGTGTCAACAAAACATTTGAAGTGCACAAGGTCTGCTTCAAATATCGACATGCATCAATAGCGGCAGAAGAAAATTTCTTTATTATGTTATGAAAAGCATGGTAGTTTCATTAGTAATAAAAGAAAGACTCCCTTAGAATTTAAAGCCTAGTATTAGTGTTTATATTACTCCTAAGAAAATGATATTTAGGCTTTTTTCTTGGCTTTATCATAGTTGCTAGGTAACAGAGATGCCTGTGACATGATAATCTTTAGGGATCAAGATGGAAGAAAATTTTATCCAACAAAAGTATATGTGAATGATTGCTTTTTTCTCAACCCCACTCCAGGAGAAAGAGGAGCTGGAAGAACACACTTTTAACAGCTCTTGGAAGAATGCGGTCAAGGTTATGGAAAATTCTGCCTGGTCTCCTCTATTAAAGTTTTAACATCAATTAAAGTCATTGGAAGAATCAAATTCTTTTCTCACATTCCTTAAATGTGACTCAAACCAGCACAAAGGCAGATGACCACTCTGTCCCTCTGTAGTGAGTGCTGGGCTTATGGTCCCCTGTTGTTCTTTCAGCTGTCTTTCCAACCCCAAGGGCCTTGTCCCACTTGCCTGCAGCGGTTTCTGCAGGCTTGGTTCCTCCTCTCCTTTGACCATGCAAAAGAAGAGAGCACTAAGGTGAGAGGTCAGGTGGCATGGCTGCAGTTTTGTTCCCTGATATCCAGCTGACAGAGTTTAGCTTTCAGATTTACAGGTGAGGTAGGTAGCAGTGAGGGGTTTCTATTTCCACTATGCTCTGGTGGCCTGTCAGTCACCCATCTAAGGTGATGAAACAGTGCTAGAAGCAGGTTTTAATATCATCAAGCACAAGCCATTAGCCTTAACTAGACAAGAGGAACAGCCATCAGGGACCCATTGTTATCTCTAAAGGAGACAGAGGAAATGAAAATCTAACATGTCTCTGTGGGGCTTGTAGAGATCCGAGTTCATTTCTTTTAGTGCCTTAGGAAAGGAAAACAGAGATGGATTTCAGCTTTTAGTGCTTTGCTACTAAGACTAATGGCTTCTAGTGCTCATAACAGCTATATTATTCTTGTAACAATAAGAATTATTATCTAATAGTTTTTACATTGTTCTCCCCTTGTGCTTGCAGCTCTGGTGTATCTGTCACATGCTTGGTTGGAACAAGGCTAATGAATAGTTTACCTGACAAATTTCAACTTTCAGCTGGCAAAGAGCAAATGTCTTTCTCAGGTAAAGGGGTAAACACAGTACTTGGGGGGCTATCTCTACATCTGTTGATTCTGAATGATGTCCTTTCTGCCCCTTGTTCACATGGTTTACAAAGGTTTTCACAAAGTAAGACAAACTGATTTCAGCAGACATTTCACCACTTAATTTGCAGAGACATCAGCAAAAGTATCAGACTAAGGCCATCTCTGAGCAGTTTCTTGAAAATACTGAAATGTGAACTCCATTGTGTCCTTGTAACAGGTTACAAAAGTCACGTGTACCACTTCTGTTCCACAGGAATAGCAGTGTAACTCTAAGAATTACACTACAGTTACAAGGATTATTCTAATTCAGGTAAAAAGAATTGGATCGTTATTATTTTATAACATTCTGTATATGAGGATTCATGCCCATTTACAAGTAAACAAAAGAATTGGGGCGGGGGGGATGGAAGCCAAATCACTTATATTTGTATTTATATAAATTTTGCAAAGAACCTTACCTAAATATCTAAAGGATGCAATTTATTAAGTGCCAAGGTACATTAAGTCAGGTATTGTAATGCCTGTGCTGTGTTTTACATACCTGGTTCCCAGAGGGAAATCCCAAACCCAGGGATTGGGTTTGGCCTCCTAAGCAACCAACATTCATTAAGATGAATCCCAGCTGTGATTAGGTAGTGACATAAATACAACCAATCAGAAACTGCATAGAGAAGTGTCTCAACTCCTTTCCTTTTCAGAAGCTGAGACTCCACTTCAGAGCTAACAACAAGCAGTTAGGATCTCCTACAGATCTCTTTTCAAAAACTGTCCTGGTTCTGGCCAGGACAGAGTTAATTTTTGCAGTAGCCAGGAGGGGGCATGGAGAGGACCTGGATGTTATTCTATACCACCTCACATCTTTTCTGGGGATGGGGGAAGGACTCTTTTCCAGGTCTGGTATTGTCTACCATTAGAGAGCTTCCATTTGATCACCTCTTTGTCATACCCTCTAAGGTAAGTATTGTTGCTGTTACTGATCATTTTCTTATCTCATTGCTGTTTCCAGTAAGTTGTTCTTATCTCAACCCATGATCTTTACCTTTTCTGCCTCTAATTCTCCTCTCCATCCAGGGGGAGCGAGTGAGCGGCACACGGTTTGGAGAGTCTCAAAATGGGAAATACCAACCCTAAACCAAAACAAGAGCTGGGGGAAAAGTTACGCTTTTTGTCTCTCTCTCTGCAGGAATGTGCAGTGGAGATCACTCATCCTGCAGGCTCTGACCTAGGAAGTGGGAAGTTGGGATACCAGTCTCTCCTATTCTGCCACAGCTGAAACCTCACTACTCTGCTCACCTCCTTCTTCTCCTCTAGATCCCCAAAAGGTTCGCTGAAAACACAAAAACAGCTGTGCACACGTGGTTTACAGGAAGTGCAGTCAGGGCACTGCTGGGGAGATACCTCCAAGGCTGAATGGCCCAGGTACCTGGGGAATTAAGTGGTTGTAGGACTGCCTCTGCCAAGGTTGCTGGAAGCAGCCCTGTGGGTACAAAATTACCTTCAGAGCTCGAAATCCAAAGGCTTTGCCCTGCAATTTTAAGTGTTAACCCAAGTTACCTGACCTCCTGACAGCAGGACGGCAATTTGGGGTTTAATAAACATCTGTCTACATTCTAACCAGTCACAGGATAACCACTGAATCTGGCTCTTTGTGTTGCATCCAATAAGTACTAGTTGGGGCTTGGAAGGATTTGAATAAATTTAAATAGGTTGTCATAAAATCTGAGGGCAAGAAACTAGGAATATATCTTTATTGTTTCCAAATCAGGCTAAAAATACACAAAATTGTTCCAGTTTATAAAACCTTATTGTAGGGTTTTCATTTCTTCTTAGATTTACCTAAAAGGAAACTCAGTTCAAAATTTCCTATGCGCACGTATCATTTTATACTCTACCATTACAAAAGATGGAGCAGATTCTTCTCTATTTGATTTATAATACATTTTTATGCATCTATTGTCCAGCTGGCTAGATGAATAAATATACAGAGTGAATCACACATGCACAAGCCAATACTTTTTTCCAGTCATAAATATATATTCCCTTTGGGACTATTATTTCCTTTTATACAAAGATAGTCCCCAAACACATGTAAATTTTCTATAGGTAATCAGAATGACATGGAGTGAAATCCTGAATGATTTAACCAACTGCATAAAGCCATTCAACCTGATTCTCCACTGTACACTGCAAATGTTATCAAATGAAGGTGAGCAAAATCATAACCTGAGTTCTTTTTGCTTGGCTTGTGGAAAATGATTGTTCAAAGTGGAAAGTCAAAGACATCTGGCTTTTGGCAAAATCAAGAATATTGAAAGAACTTTGCTTGTTATGCCCATGATGATATTGGGAAACATATACTATCTCCATGACTGCATCTGGTGATTTGACAAGAGCTGCAATGAACAATAAGGATGTCATTTTACACTATCTGGATCTGCAAGAAATTTCACATTTAAGGGTCTGGGTGTTTTTTGAGTATGGAATAGGAGAAAGTATACTCCTGTAACATGTTTGAAGAGGTGACTTACACACTACATGTCTCTTGTTTCAATGATGATTTTGCATTTATATCTGAAATATATTTGAGTAATACAGCCACTATAATCCTTTAATTTTATAAATATCTACACTTATCTATGTATCTGCCCAGATATAAAAATATACCTTTCTATCTAGAAGTGTCTCTTTGTGCATCAACAGATAGCCACAGCATTTACAGGATGGCACGCGAACATGTCAATCTTGAGGCAGGCCTGAACCATACACATCTTCTCAAACATTCAGAGTAAACATCAGAAACTTTGTAGTCTGGAATCCACAGGAGCAATTAGCATTTCAAGCTTATGAGAAGTCTTGGTGACACCATGTCACCAAAACCTTTGCTTATAATTTTTTACTTAACTTTTCATTTGAAATGGTTTATCAAAAATATTTGCCACTTTTTCTCAATAGCTGTAACAGGGTGGTTTTATTGTTATTAGAAATTATTTACACTATCTGGTGCAATTACAAACAGTGACACTAATCACAGATTGGCCTGCTTATATCTTACACTCGTTTTGCAGATGACGGGGCATTTCTTACCTAATGAAGCTGTTAAACAATTCTCCATTTCTCATACTGTTATAGGAGCCCAGTAGTGCTGGCTGATGGCATCATTCTAAGGGCCTGCTGAACCAAGCTATTCAAACCTCCATTCATAGCGGTTCCTATGAAAAACACAGTTTTTCAGCTTCTTTTTGTAATAATTAGGAAAATTTCTGCTCTCTTTCTCCTTGGTCTAAATATTGTTTTCCAATTTTGCATTTTCTCAAGAATTCAATACTTGTCCTCATTTTTCTTCCAGGCCAAAGAGAACAACAGTGGTAAATTTGCTTCAAGGTTTGCTCTTAAAACCTTACACCTCTTTTTCCTGGGCCGAGAAGGATCTCAGTGTAGGCTAGGCTGCCGTGCAGGAGTTAAACAGGAGCCTGAGGAAAAAAAAAGTAATTTTATAGAAGGCAGTGTTGTCTGAAGTGGCACATGGCTGAGTTAGTGAGCATCATGCTGACCAACATGCTGAGTTATGTTCAGCCCAGAAAAGCTCCCTTAGGCTCAGTTAGTTCCTGCATTGTATATTAGTGGATCATAGCAGACATGGTGGGTGCTACACTCTAAACTGTGCTCATATTTTATCATGACTTGAAGGACTAGATTCTCTCCTGAATTGACTGGGGAAGGCTTTTGTTATGACCTGAAATGCTTTTGTGCAACCATAACTACCCTCCTCATGAGAGGAGGTGCATTCCCACCTGAATCTCTGTGTGCAGCAGTTCTGTTGCTTCCTATGTTCTCTGCAACATATGAAGGGTATGAAATTGTTGGAGCAAGGACAGAGGAGGGCCACGAAGGTGATCAGAGGGCTGGAGCACCTCCCATATGATGACAGGCTGAGGAAGTCTGGGGCTGTTCCTCCCAGAGAAGAGAAGTTTGAGTGGAGACCTCATGGCAACCTTCCAGTATCTGAGGGGGCCTGCAGGGAAGCTGGAGAGGGATTCTCATCAGGAACTGTAGTGATGGGACAAGGAGTAATGGGCACAAACAGAAAGAGGGGGAATTTAGGCTACATATTTGGAAAAAGTTCTTTACTGTGAGGGTGATAAGATACTGGAACAAGTTGCCCAGGGAGGTGTGGACAACCCAACCCTGGCAGTGTTTAAGGCCAGGTTGGATAAGGCCTTGAGCAACCTTGTCTAGTACAAGATATCTCTGCCCATGGCAAGGGGATTGTGAGTAGATGATCTTTTGATCTTTAAGGTCCCTTCCAACCTTTAATATTCTATAAGTCTATGACCTGGATGGAGGAGATTTCCCTCTTAGACAATATGCTTTTGCTATTGTTCTTTGATTAGTGACAAACCTGTCAACTTGACTTCTTAGCACCTACTTCCTAAGCACCACAGGTCAGCATTCACTTGTGATACTGGGCAAAATAAAATTCAGTGAGAAATCAGAGGAGTTTTCATGTTCCTAAGCGGGAAATTATTTTAAGCATTCTGGAAAGTACTTTTACCTTTTCCTTTTCCTTTGCTCTGATTGATTTTGTGACTTTCATTCTCCTAATGATGACCAGAGGCAAAAGCAGATGACAACAGATTCTCATGTAACGCAGAGCAGGTTCTGCTGATCACAGAAGACAGACTTAATTAAAGACCTGTTGCTAGAATGGTGCTGTTATTTGTCACACAGGAGAGATTCTTCAACATAGAAAGATTTGTGCAGTCCGTTGGTGTAAGTTCAGGGACAAACACCCAACTGTGCCTCTGCAGGCAATTTTCACAGCAAGTGTTGATGTCAATTGAAATATGAATGCACCAATCAATAAACTAACAAATTCAAGTCTTGTTGCCAACAGAGAAAAACTTCTGGCTTGAAGGAAGAGAAAATTTATGAATCCTAGATAATCTGATCCTGGAATTATTTTTATAACTTGCCTGTGATGTTTTAACTCAGATTATCATTTTCTGATGAAGAATGAGATTGTTCCCACTCTCCAAAGTGTGAACTTCAAATTAATTCTATAATTTAAGTAATCCTGCAACTAGTTTTAACTCTTCTTTGAATTTTAAAGGTTTATTCACAGTAATGTATTTGACACCAGTTTTACAGCAAGTTTAGAACCTGGAATAGTCAAAAGTTTCTGCTTTTGGAGTGGTGGAATACTTGCTTCGTTTATAAAAATTGCATATTAACTCTGTTTAATACATTGTTCTAGTTACCATGCCTACGTCTAATAAATGTTTGTATACCGCAGCAGTGTCTACATCCAGTTAAAATCTTTATTGACATTTGCTTCCTGCTGCATTTGGCACAATAAACTGAAGTGAGGAACAATTATGATTTTAAAGGAAACAGATATCCCATGTTCACACTTTCAAACCTGTTTTTTCAAAATCCCTGGTGATTAGAGTAGCACATACACAATCAGAGCAACCACAATTATTTCAGCCATTTATGGAGCAGCTGGTAGGAGGGCTGATGCCTGATTTGTGCCCACAAACACACACTCAGGTGAGATTTAGTACCCGGCCTGGTAGTGTTAGTTGTGTTAAAGTACAGATTCCTACCAATCTGGAGCACAAAGGGTTTTGTAAGTCCTACTTCACATCTAATTATTTTCCCTGGAAATATCACAGGAAATGGATACAAATTGAGACCGAATTTTAGGAAAAACTTCTTGACAAGAAGGGCAGTGAAGTACTAGAGAAAGGCTGCCCACAGGAATGTCGGCTTTTCACCCCTGGTGGTTTCCAGGAGTTGGCTAAACAGTCATGACTGACCTGATCTTGTGGTGGCAACACACAACCACAGTGGGAAGGAATACACATGGACCATCAAAGCCTCTTCTAATCAACTTTAATGACTTCGGGTTTTAAACTTAAGACTCTCTATTGTACGGATTGGATACTGTAAGTTTAATATTCCCGTACATTCACATTTGCCTGTATCTGTGCACATACTTATGCGTATACACATAAAAACTGCCAGTAGAAATACAACCTGTACTTTTAAGAACACTAGCTATGCATGCATTTCCATCAAAACCTCTGCAGACAAGTAGGACCCAAAACAGGCCTTCTAAATATCCGCTTGACGTATGTCTGTGTATTAATTTTGCTCAAATTGTGGTTGTGGCCTCCACTGGGGTTTGCAAGATGACTCAGGGAAGGGAGGATTGCAAAACACAGAGTGCAGCTGTCAGCAGCAGCTCAGGTCCTCCAGGGTGGAGGCATGAGCAAACCCAGCTGCTGCACACATTTTAGCTGGTTCTTACTCTCCTGCCCAGAAGAAACTGAACATCTGCTGGCTCAGGAGATGGCAAAAAGATAAAAGTGTGTCACATTTTCTAGGGTTTTGAGAGGTACTGATGCTGTCTGTCCCTTGAAATACAAGACTTCTGAGTTCTAATGTTAGATGCATTAGATATATTTATTAGCACTGGACTCCAAGCCTCCCTCCATAAGGGTGGGATGGTTTTGACGAGACTAGGCTGTGAGTAAGGAATGCCCAAAAAGGAGCAGCTCCTTTGAGCAACACCAAGAAATCTTTGGGTATCTGGAATGGCATGAGAAGGGGAGTAAACCTCTGTGGAACAAGACAAACCTTCCATTAAGTGAATTTTCCTGTGCTGCGCTGATGCCAGTTTGCAGTGCACATTTTGATGGGAAGAAATCAACATTTTAATTGAAGATTTGGTTTTGCTCTAAGTTTCTCAGGCGCTGCAATGCCACTTGCAGATAAATTAACCTTCGGGCCACTGCTTCTTGTTCTTTAGTCAAAACCAAATACTTCTGAAAGTTTTATATAGTCTACTTTAAGAAGCACAAAGAACAGGCAGAATTCTGTTTCTGAATTTGAAAGTAGAATTCTTTCCAAATTTCTACCTTCAGAAATATTTACTAGTCTCAAAAGACACTTAAATTTTAGATTTAATAGTCTGTTTATAAAATTTACCGTAAGAGAAACAGTAACATTTAGCACACTCACTAGCCACCATTCTTGTGGCCAATGTGTCTGTTTAAGGATAAGTTTTGGACTTTTCTTATGTAGAAATCTTCCAGCTGCCAAGTAAACAGAAGTGGCAATGGAGCATAAAAATTTTTCAAACACTGCTGAGCATTTATTCTTGTACTGTACTCAATACTGAACTGTACTGAACTGTAGCACTGGACAGAAATATATTGGAAATATATTTGTAAAATTCAAAATTTACTAAATATTAGTGCCATTGTTCTAAATACTATTTGTTCCCATCTCTAAATCCTTCCTCACAAATCCTTCTGTTTCCTGTCCTCTATTCTCAGCTAAGATACCCCTTGCAAAAGTGAAGCTTGGCCTCTCTGGTGCACACCAAACCACACACCTTTTCATTCACCTCTCCCTGATCCCTGTTATGTCTGGCTCACTGCCCAGAGCCTGCTCTTTCCCAGAGCTCGGTTTTCCAATACATCCCACCTACCTCAGCTAGTTTTTGGCAGAAGGGGGGCAGTGGGAACTGACAGCTGGCAAACAGCAGCTCCCAGCAGATGCACAGCCCAGGGAAGGAAGGAAATTCTGTAGCAAATGGTGCAGATGGAGCCTGACCTTATTGTGTTCATGTGGCCCTGCCATTCAATGAAAAAATCCTTTCCTTAGTTCTGAGCAAGTCTTTCTGTGGCTGCTACAGACCCAAGGTTAGACAATATCTCATTGCACAACCAAACAATAAAATTTGCTTTCTTAAGTGTCAGACTTGCCACAGGTTTAGTCTGTCATGAGGAACAATAGCTTCTGCAAGTGCAAAGAAGTAACCCTTAGAAACAGTAAACTAATGTGAAATTGCTAAGAATTACCTTAACAAGTTGTTAGGTAGTAAAGAATTTCCAATGAAAATGCCTGAACATCTCTTTTTTTGTTAGTTTTTTTTAACAAACACAGCTACCTTATTGCCACAGATGCTGACATGCAAGGCACACAAGAGTGTATGCAACAAACTGTGCTAGCAAGCAAAAAAACATTCAAAGTCTATCTTTAAAAAACATGTTACATCCTCATAAAATTCCCTCTAGGACAATTTATTAAATTGTATTTTCTATTTAGTCTCAGCCTACAACTTTATTTGGAATTGTAGTATGTGATTTATTTCCAGTCTTGTGTTTGTTTTCTTTTCTATTTCTTTTTTTCCAAATTATTTAAATGACTTGTAAAAGCTGATAGGGAAGTTCATTCCAAGACTGAAGTTAATGAAGGCAGCAGATCTTGATTCCTTACAGAATTAGAAAGCTGTGTCCATGGTAACAAAAAGAGAAGTAAAACCTGAGATTCCATTTTTCTTCTCTTCTGTATGATGTGAGGAGAAATAATCAGTTTAGTGATATCTGAGGACAAATATTTTGTTGTAGCAATTCCAAGACATGAGGTGCCAGGAAACTAGCATCAGACAAGCTCCAAATGATGACACATTCTGAAAAGTAACACCTACCATTTCCCCAGCTTATGCGTCTTGGCGCGCAGCTTTCCAGCAAGTAACCCTAAGCCACTGATCTGTAGGTTTGTAGCTATTGCTTCAGCACCAAACCAGAAATTAGTTTTGGTACTGGCTCATGGAAATATGTCATGATAGCTCTTTAAGCCACAAATTAATGCATTACCACAACTTGCTAATGTTGCTATTGTCCCAGGCATCGTTTGGGACTTTATCTCTGTCACACAGCTACTTACATTTTATTTATTATTGTGATCTAGAAGGTGCCAGCATATTGTGTGATATGTCAGCAAGCCTGACATGGGGTGGCTTTTTTCACCAACTTTGACCAAGCAGATTTTTTAATTTTTTATTGAGAACTGTGGGCAGATACTAGTTTCCTCGCTCCAGAGAACATTACATTTATAGTAAGTATTTTTAAAACTTTTGTTTAAAGAAACATCATCTTAACAGGATAACTCCTCTCGCTCACTTCTCTCTAACATCACTCTCAAAAGCCTTGTAACATCTCTCTTACTCTTTATTTAGAAACATTGGCCTCCCATCCTTTTACTTTTCCCCAGAGAACACAGAGCTTCTTTCTCTACTCTTTTTTAATAGGTTGGTTTTTCTGTATTGCTCTTGGAGCGGTCCACTGAATCTTCTCTGTTGCCACAGACAGAAGTCAGCCTCCTCATCTTAAACCCATGAAAGTTTATATCCATTTGGTAAAGTTGGAGGAACGATTTAACAGATGAAGTCACAGCTATAAAAGATGAGTCACACTGAGGTAAAATACAGCCCCCACCTCCCCCACATATACCCATACATACTGGTCATGAACAGAGCACTTACTAAAAACTAATTCTTATCACCTACTCCAGGTACAGTTTTGCTCTCAAAACTTTCAGTTCTTCAAAGCTGGGACAGCAGAAACAAACAGCCCAAATATCATTTTGATCTGTAACTCAGACGCCACAAGACTGCTATACACCTACTGTTTTTCTCTATTTTTTCAGATAGTGCACCCAGTCCAGCATTCCTTCCTTCCTTCCTTCAACTGTCTTGGTACCTCCTATAAAAGCTTGTTTCAAATACAGAGCCCATTTATCCAGCTCTACTCTATGAATGCCACTCCAGCAATTTTCTGAAGCCTGACTGACTCTACCTCAGAATAATCTGAACAACACGATGATGAAGTAGAAGTCCAGCAAATGATCAGCACAAGAACAGCAGTAAGGTCTTCTCTGGTTTAAAAATCGATTTTTTTGATATTCATCTGCCCAAATGACTAGACCTGAGGACATACAGAGCTATAGCGAAAGCAATGGTAATTTTTCCCTTTGCTGAGTAGCTTGACCTAACTTAGTTGGAAAAATGCCTGCACTTCATCCTAGTCTGAAAAAAATCCCTAAAGCTGAATCTAGAACTGGTAAGACTACAGAAGTGTCTTTTAAGCACACCTGTCTATGACAGTGATTAATTTCCTTTGCATAGACTTCAACGTATGCCTTTCCCTGAAAATAATGAGACAAATACTTGTCTTGTAGCAAGAATATATTCTGCTAAAAATGGCCCATAATCATACCTTTTCAATTCTTAAAGACTTCATCTTTTAGGTATCTTTGGGATATCTTCATGAAGTCCTTTAATAGAAATTACCCAAACACTTCTTCACTCTATTTGACATATTTCATTTCTCTCCTTAGAGGGTCATTAGCTTAGCTGCAGTGTCAGAGATGTCCAGAGGGGGCTAAACAACACAACTCCCAAACTGGAGGCAGCATTGTGTGTTAGGGTACTGCAAGGCTACCCTTGGGCTAATTAGCCCTGATTCAGGGGCACAACAGTGTGCTAATAGCTGTGCTGCTGGTGGGGTCCCCAGATAAGTCATAAACAGAGCTAGTTTATGTACCTGTGCTCTCTAGACAAATCTGTAGCACAATTTTTCACTCACACTCCAAAGAAAACTTTTTAGAAGTCCACGATTATGAAGTCCTTCGCTTTCCTTTGAATTTCTTTCCGATAATTCCTCCAATTAGTCATGTGTGACTTCATATTTAATAGCTATAATTAATTTATAATTTATCCTGTGCTCTAAGTGTGATCTACATGAACAGTTTAGCTTTTCCTGGATAGGACAGTTACCCCAGTCAATACTTTCCTCACTATTCCATAGAAGCAATTCACATTGTAAAAGAAAGATTCACTTCTGGAGAGTATTGAAACATCCCTCTTTTGAAAGAATGGTTAAAGTATTTAAAATTGTTTCTTTGCCTGGGGACAACAACAAGAAGCCTTTCTGGTACAAGAGCTTTATTTCTCCTACTTTGTTTTTTTTCAGCTTGCTTCTGGTAACATCTCAATTTCTTTGAGTAATTCTTCTTCCTATGGAGGAAAAAAAAATCTTTCCTGTATCTACCCCTTTATTTTCCCTTATATGGTGAAAATTGCTGTAATGTTTTAGCAATGTCTTTACAAACAAAGACATTGCCACCTTTTGGAACCCTGATAGTTTCTTTCAGATGTTTCCTGTTTTCCTATAATAAAAATGACTCGATGTGTTTTTGATTCCTGTGCAGTCTTGTTTTCTGTTTGCACCACCTGGTTTACAGCTACGCCACCATGTCACTCCTAAAGTGACAGTCTGCTAAGGCTGACTGTTGGTCCTGAAGTACAAACAGACCACACACACAGAGTACCAAAGGCCAGATACACTACAAACTTAACTGTGACTACTCGGGAAAGTCCACTCAGAGCACACCCAGTACCTCAATCCATAGATCATGCTTTCATTTTTTTATTGTTCTATCTTTAAGGTCATTCCAGACAAGTTTCAGTGTCTTCCTTTATCGTCTAACATTTGGTTCCTGAATTGTGATTACAACAATCCGAATATCAACTTTCAAATTTAGCATTGTTCACAATTTTCAGAAAAGGTACCAAGACCATTGAACATGGAGTAATACTTTGGAAGATGACTATTCTTTGGCTTCATTTTTGCCTTTTTTCTTTTTAAAAATCTTGTTACCTTTTAAAAATTTATCACAAATTATTCATCCTTTTCTCTCCCAGTTGCTCAAAATGGGTTTTCTCTGATTTCTTTTCTTGCCCTGGCCAATTTTGCTGCTTTTAGAATTCTCTTTCACCTATATTTTCCCACTCTTGAACAAAATGGTTAACAGTATTCAGTCAGAGATTTGCTTAGGCATGATCATCCACTGTAGTCTTGATTTATTGGGATACGCTCGATCAAAGTCCATATTTTAACTTTCCTGATGACTTCACTAATATCCCATTATCTATCTAACTGTTTAGCAACAACTCATCCTGTTATCAGATTGAATGACAGTTATTTCCTAGTTCCATAAGCTATTTTAAGTTGGGAATCTCTGTCTTTCAGTTTTCAGTCTGCTGTTTTTCTACATTTTCTTTGCCACTTATAACTACATCGTCTAGATGAAGTTGCTTCTTTAGCAGACAAATAGGAGAACATTCCAGTATAAGTGATGTACTTTGGCTGAGGAAAAGTCAAGAAAGCCAATTTTACCAATCTTGATATAGCAGAACATTACAGTATAAGTGGTGTACTTTGGTTGGCCAAAAGTCAAGCAAGCCAAATTTACCAATCTTGATAATGCATAGCAAAAGTTCTTTAAGAATAGCAGAAGCATATGCAGTTAATTCAGTGATCTTTCCCAAGGTATCCAGCCTGCTTCTGACAATCAGCTTACAGATTGCCTGAGCCAGAGGTTCCATCTTAGCAGACAAGTGTCTTCTTGCAAGGATTTGTCTGATCCCTTTTAGAACACATGTAAGCGTTTGGCTTTCAGAATATCCTGTGGCAATGAGTTCTACTACGCATGCATGTGTGGAAACAATATGCTGTGGGAAAAATTCCTTTTTCTGTGTGTGTTTTAAACCCAGTCACTTAATTGGGTATGCTCTAGTTTCCAAATTGCTATTGCAAATATTTAATTATAGTTCCAAGTTTTTCTTCCCTTCACCATACATGATATTTGAATTTCTTCCATAAGCCCCAGTTCCTTTTTAAACTCAAATCTTCATCCATTTAATCTTCCTTTACGCAGGAGGAGGTGAATAACCATTTCCAAAAGGCATCCAGGAACACCTCAAGTGAACCCAACAGAGTATTTTATTTGGGGACTAATGTTCAGTTTCCAAACACCACCTCTCAGTTGTAAGACACATAGTGATGCTCTGCATCACTCTCCAGCCACCTGTGTGGGGCTCACTTTCAGACTTCTTACAAGCTCTTTAAATGTCTCAAAAGAGTGGTATTGCTTTTCAGCTTACCCTGTCAGAGGAGATTTGCAGTTTTAAGCTGTGAATCAGAACCTTTAGCAAAAATTCTTAAAGGGAGATCACAGCACAACATGGCAAGGTCCTTCAGATCTGGGATGTTGGAGCTGAACTGAGCTTTTGGGACACACAAGTAAGCAGCCAAGCAAGCACTTACATGGTACTCAGCCATCTCTCTATTGCCACATTGCTTAAGAAAAACATGCAATTACTCCAGCAAGCAGTTTTACATGATACGTTAGGCAGACTGTCTGTGCTACACTTTAACAGCCTCTAGCTATAAATAACATTATTAGGAAAGCACATTGCCTTAGAAGGAGCAAACAGAGATAATCACCTTTCTGACTGTCTAGAAACATATTTAGATTTCATGTTTAAAGATTAAAAATAGACTCAACAAATGCATTCAGTTTTTGACATTGGGTTAAGCTTCTTACCCAAATGATACAATTGACACAATAACGCCAAGAGTTTATTAGAAATTTTAAAACCCATTAAAATACTAGTCAAAAATATGAAACCTTAAAAGGCTTTTAAATTAAAAGGTGAAAATTAGGGTCATGACACATTTGTCCCGGGAGATAAAACACAGGCAGCTGACACAGCTACTCCCCTGCTGTGTACACGTACCACCCTCTCGATGGACACCACAGCCCTGAACCTCAGACAGCTGAACTACCAGGTTTCCATCCAATATTGGGAATGGTTTATGTAAAATGTCAGCCTGTAAATTCTGTCTGATTTAGAGCGGGACATTCTGCATGAGTCCCTGCCACATCAGGGATATTATGGGCTGAAGCTGTGTCTCTGCTACGTCCAAAGATCAGATGGGGGTGCTACTTGGTATGTGCTGCACTGTCCTCTTCCTGAAGCAAAATAGAAAAGCAGTGGCTGCAGCCTCAGACTCACATCCTTCTTGCTCCCACACCTTCAATTCTTCCTTCTTTACACGGTAGGAAGAAAAACCCTGAGCCCTGTGGCTCTGCTTTTGTGCTCCTGTGCCCCTGTGCCCCTTCACCCCTGTTCAAACACCATTGGCCCATGGACATGCTGGCCTGCTGGAAAGACCAAGTGTCCCTCCTGGCCAAGCCTGACCTGGAAAGCCTGACAGCCATTTGGTCAGCATCTCCCCAGGAAGCTATGTAACTACACAGCATGCAGCTCCCTATGGATAGCCATTGTAGCATATGTTCTGACCCAAGAAAGTGGATATAGCTTTGTGGTAAGCTAAATGAGCTGAGTTCTCTGAATCCTGATTAACCCAGCCACTCTCCCCTTTTACAGTGTGTGGATGTTGATGCCACAGCTTTCATCAGTATTGTTGGGATGCACAAAAAGCTCTGCAACAGGAGCTTGTGGCATATGCCACTGGGGCCATTATAGCCCTTCATGTTGTTTCTTTTTGTTTGATCCATCAAAGGTCCACGTAGCCTCAGAAACAGCAGCATTGCTTCAAAGCCTGCCAGCCTGACCCGTGGCCAGCTGAAACCAGCAGCAGGTGGAATTTGGCCAGGCGGATGTGCATATCTCTGTGGAAAAACTTAATTGGCCAGAGTTATTGAACTAGTGAACTACCTATCAAACTAGGCCAACTAGGTTGGACTTCCACTTTCTGTTTGTAGAAATGCAAAATAAACAAATGCACACACTAAACCACATCACCTCAGGAAGTAACAAGCCAAGGATGTAACTGGCCTCCAGCCCATACAGGACATTCACTCACACAGGATACCTGTGTTGAACACTCCTTGCTATAAATTTTGTTTTGGTTATTTCTTGACAGAAGCTTAATCCCACACCCAGGCACTCCCCATATGTTCTCAACAAAGCTGTAAAACAAGCTCTCTGAGTCAGGAGTTACACATTGAGGGTAAATACACCTGATAATGACACACAGCCTCCCCAAAGCAATACGTCCTACAAGGGTATCTGGTGTGGGACCTCACTGGCATGCATGCTCTGGTGTAAGTGCCAAACCCAGGTGAGATCTCCCATGTGGAATAAATTACTTTTATAATTTATAAGGAGTATAAACAAGGTAAAACAATATTTTTGTCTTCATCATTTGATTCCTCTGAGATCAAATATTTGCACTTTCTGTTGAATATCACACACTTGCCTCTGCAAGTTCACCTAGCCAGAACAACTGATTCTTGAACTTCATGCCTTTCCAAACTTTATAGTAGCCGACCTATTATGGCTCTTTATCTCAATTATTTCAAGGAGAGAATGGCCACAAATAGAGATGTGTCTAAACAGAAACACGGAAGACAAATAACACCACCTTTATATTAATGGCTATTTCATGTATATACAATACTAAACAAGTAGTTGAGAACACAAGTAACATCCAAGTTAAAACCAAACAGCTTCATTACAAGCTGAGCAGTAAACAGACAGCTGGCTTTTAAAGGATATTCTACTTCCTGCTCCTTTCCACATACGTAATGTTTATTTTAAATTTCTGTGGGCTTATGCAAACTGGACAGCTCTACAAACTTCTGATTAGATTGTTTAACTTTCTGGTGAGTGAGTGGTACAAATCTCTCTTTGTGACAAAACCCAGAAGCTAAACATATTGCAGACTCCTGCCACAGAGATTTGGCTCCTTAATTTGAACTGCAGCAGCTCAAATTCTCATCCTGGTGGAATGGTGAAGAAAGAATCATCATCTTTGCTTACACACAACATTCAGCTGGTGGATAATATTTGATATGTTGAATTTTTGTTCATTTGATTCTCAAAACATCCATTTTGCAATTATTAAACAAGGAAATTAGAAGCTTCATAGCAAGATCTTTCTTTAGTTACACCAGTTCCCAGATCTCATCCAGATGATGAGATCATTTTGACCAAACACAGTACCTCTAAAGCAAGGTGGGTTACAGAGTCTTTTAGCATGAGCATTTCTAATAGTATTTCTTAAATCAGTTTTATTTGCTATTCATTTCTATGAATATTTCTGATCAAGTCTTCCTTCTCACTTGGGGCATGACCCATCACTCAGCAAATTAGATGGGGACCTTTACAGTAATTTCAGTGGGAATTAAAGTGATCCCTAAAGATCAGTTAGCAGATCATGGTTTAGTTATGTGTGAAGTTCTTCTGGGATGGATTTTACAACTATTTTGTTGGAGCCATCTAGAAACTGGAGATTTGTTTCCTGTAATTCATAGCCCCATTGGGCAATGCAGTAGAAGCCATTATGAGTGCTAATGTGAGCACCAATATCTAGACAAATATCTCGTTTATTCAATGCCATCAGGGCGCTTGAAAAGAACACCCCGTAAATTCTTAATGACAAGTACCTAAAATAAGTGTCACTGAGACACACTGGATCAGTGCAGAAAGCAAACACAGTATCATATTCTGAGATCTTTAGAGCAGTGTTTAATTATTACACCTGCTTCTTTAGAGGTAACGCTAACATAGATCATAAAATAGAGTCACCCAAACAGAGCAGATGTGGGGAAACCAATGCAAGGGAAAAGATGGGTCACTCTTTTGTACTGCCTCCCAGCGTAGGGAGTTAAACAGATTCCAACCTCTAGATAATCCACTTTTGTCTAGAACTAAATACCAACACTTCTCATGTTTTTCATTGAATCACCAATAGTATCTAAATAGTATTTTGATGAAATATGTGGGGGAAAACGAAGAAATCAAGTAAGGCACAACATGCGTTTACCATGCCAGTCTACTCAGATATCTTTACTTGCTAAGTGTCTTTCAGGATGAATGAAAGGTGGGTAAATTATTGGAGGAGTGTCACCAGGAAATTATGAATTCAACAAGGAGATAATGGGAAGTGTTGAAAGGGGAACTTCTGGCTGAAGGGAGACTAACAAAGGAGTTTCTATAAGATCAGTCAGGCCCTTCTAAAGGGGCCTATCTTCTTCAATACTGTCATCAGAGAATTTGGCACAGAAATAGAAGTGAGTTATTGAAAGCTAGTGACAATACTTATTTGAATGCATTTGTCACCACAGTGAGGGAACAGGCTATTTTAAAGGAAGAGCTGGACAACTTTGAGGGCTAGAGTATTAGAAATGGCATAAAATGCAACACTATTATTGCAAAGCATTTCAATTACTAACGAGATTTTTTTTTTCTTAAACACACTACTTGGAAACAAATGAGAGGGAGAAATAATTGAGAGCACCAGTTGCTCACAGGATGATTATGATCCATCAATGTGATCTGACTATGAAGAAGGCAAGCACAATCCCCATAAATCTTTTTTTCCAAGAGAGATAAGAAACTATTAACTAACAGGTTGTTGGAAGGAATCAGGACTCTTTGTACTTGTGAAACCTCTGTATATAGTTCTGATTGCTTGTGTACAAGAAAGTTGAATGCAAGCTGAAAGAAATATACTGAACAAAGTAATGACAAGCAACTGAAAGCACTTAATTTTTCTAACAAAACAAGAACTGTGAGGTGACATTTGCTGCGCCTCAGAGGTTAAACAAGGAAAGAGAGGAAAGTAGTAGAGCTAGACAATGTCGGGATAGTTAAGGCCAAGTATAAACTGGCCATGGGTGAACATAGACTAGAAATTAGGGAAAATTTTGTAACCATGAGAATGTTATGACCTGGAACAGCTTTTTTCCTGTAAGTGTGGAGCCATACTTTTGCAGTGGAGCTTAAAGGGTCTGTAAAGAAGAGAATATAATGTGACCACCTGAGGTAGCAGAGAGTTGCACTTCCTTGCTGAAGTTTTATATACATTGATTTCAGTCTTCCCTTCACTTAAAATCTCCTGGGGTGATTTTGATGAGCAGTTAGGTGAATCTGGGTCACTCATGGGCCCAGCTGTAGTTTTGCCACCAGCCCTTGAGGCTGATGACTGGTTACAGCAAGTTCAAGAACAGATTAACAATCAGACTGTGAGCCAGAGGTGGGACGGATGCAATCTCTGCTGGAAGATTTTCATTTGCTGCAGCACCACACAGTATGAACTGCGTTTAAAAGACGGAACAAATTCTTTTTTCATATTTACCTTCATAAATGTAACCATTACACAAGTATTTTCAAAGGAGAGGCTAATTCATACTCTCAACTTCTTCCTGCTAACAGACGAACCTAGGATGATTTTCTGTGAATATTAAAAATGCTTTACAAAGGTAGAAACTGAAGTGATAATGGTGTTTTTTCAATAAACTCTTCTTGGTATTGCCAGTACTTCTGTTCAGATCTATAGTCTTGCTGGGCTTCTGTGTGCTTTAATTGTAAAAGCAAAAATTCTCACAGGTTGTTGGAAGACTTCAGATACCAGCAGTAATTTTTGTACAGTTTATATTCATTAGCAGTCTTCTCTTTTGCTGACATTTATGTCATGTGCCATTCATAGCCTTGTGTCAAGTACCATTACCTTTGTTTTACCCATATACTGTATGAGTTACTGAAAAAAAAGTACAGAAATACTGTGAAGAGATCACTAGCAAGATCTCCCAAGTTCTGGAGTAGCATTTCAGCCATTGAATAAACCTTCACTTTCATCCTAGAAAACTTCAGCTGAGGCTACCAGGGGTTCCTGCATGCAAAATGCCAATGAGATTCATGCTTGGAATAGAAAGTGCACAGTGAAGCCACATATATTTCTCGCCTGTGCAGCTGAAATGACAAACAAAAAGCCATCAATACTTCCTACAACATAGAAGAGATGTAGCTACAGAAGGACTCTTGGCACTGAAGGCTGTTAATTTTGGCTTTCTGAATAAAGGCTTGTGCTCTCCTGCAAAAAAAAAGGCATTCTGTTTCTGTTGTAAAAGGGGCCGCATAAGAAAGGACCCAGGCAAATACACAAGAGAGCTTAAAGAAGGAAACCTCTGAGGCACTATGTGTTTCAGATCTTTATAAACGATTTAACTTGTCTGTGGCAAGGAGCTGTTGTTTACAGACCTCATGTTCCTCTCTGATGAGTGATTTGGGCTGCGTTGATTTATAGAGTGAATGGTCTGACTATGTTTTTGAGCTATCTGCTTTGCCTACTTGCCCTGTAGAAATCACCAATAAGTTTTTCCAGTGAGATACTCTCTGTCGCTTCTCAAGCTTTGGCTTACGTCCTCCGTTCAGGCTTAAGCACCTATTAGAAATACAGAATAAGGTTATACTCATGCTCCTTTTAGGGACATGAATCTGTAAGATGCCTGAATTTTGTAACATTCCTGAATGTCCAGGACCAGCTGCTAGAGTTACACACCTCTGACAGGGAGTCTAAACAGCCCCCTTACTGAGCCAGTCATTTAAAGTTAATCATTAAGAAACGAAAATAGTGTTGTATTTGAAATTACCTTTTCATTGAGCTGAGCCTGTGAAACATCTGCAGGGAAAATTCTTGCAATATCCTTGAGGTTCAAATTCCCAGATTGTTACCTATGGACAGGGTGAATATGCCCTTTTTTCCTTACATTAAGAAGGAAACTACCTTTTCTATTACTGCCTAGTGGTTCTAGTGTCTTTTTTTTTTCTTCGCCTGCAGAGGATTAGAGCCATATCCCCCTGCAAAGTGGGATTACATGGATAAGCATGTTATCAATTAGGCTGGACCTGAGAAGACTGCTCTCCACCCCTACTAACTGTGAAACAAAGAAGTAAAGACTGGTGAGAAAGGGAAGGAATGGCTCTATGGTCCTAGCAGTCAGCCTGTCCCTTATAGGAGCTCTGCAAAGTGACCATTATGAAGTCATTGCAGTTCTGGTCCCTTCTGAACACTAGCATCACAGACAGAAGAGAAGGATCTTCTCGTGAGTGGGGTTTAAAGTCCCTAATGCTGAGAAGGGCTCCAGATCTTCTAGACAGGAAATATAAGCCATTATATAAAAGACAGACTCCTAAATCTCTAAGTTTTCAGAAGAAAGGGGCCAATGCTGTTTTCTGAGAGCCTTTATGTTACCAGAGTATATTAAGGAGCATGAGTTTCATGAGGAACTTAGAAGATAGACCAGCTACTGCTGGTCTCAGATGAGACTTGTGAGGCCATTTTCTCAAATGAGATATCCATGAAAAAGCACAAGCATATAACTCTAACCACCAGGAAAATTTCAGGTTAAAGAGGTAAGCACATACTGACAGCATTTTTTCAACCAGCAGGATTTTCTATCATGATTTTAAGTTAAGCTCCTCAGAGGAACTTTATTCCTTCTTTAGGATTGAAATCCTCTGTGGCACAAAGATTTTGGTCCAGGCACATACATCAGCTGTGATGTCCAATATCAAAAAATAAGCATAAATTGTCAGCTCTGTCCACAGAAAAAGTGTAAAGACAAAAGGTCTCTGGTGGATATGCACTGTGTCAGATGTTGAACCGTGCTAACTTCACAGACCTATAACTGATACCAAATCTTCACCACACGCATCTAAATGGCTTTGCTTTATACACATTATCATCAGTTAACTCACCTCAGCTCACTTAAGTATTGAAAGTGTAAGTGGAGCTAAAGTGGTAAATAATGTGTAACACTTCATCGTTCCCTACACAAAAGCCTCTTGGCTTAATTGTTTGAACTGTGCCTGTTGGTACTGGGGTTGTCATGGTATCGGTGTCTCCTGGGCACTGGGTGATATTCATTGTGAATACACAAACCTGATAAGAAGGCATAAAGAAATTACACTTAGAGGAACATCCACTTCACCCTGGTCACACTACATTTTTGAGAAAAACTGGCAGAAACCAGCTTGCCAGCTTGCAGTTTTGCCCTGCTTGGCACCTGTGTTATTTGCCAGCTGCCAGCAGAGATCCAAGGTGATTTCACCATCACCTTCTTTATAGCCTCATTTCCTGAGGAACCTGAGCTTCTCTAGTCATCCTGTTTGTCCATTTGTATTTCAGATTGCCTGTCATTTGTCTCCTACCCTACTAGCTTTTAAATCTGACAACTGCTCACAATCACATTGGGCAAAAAGAGAGCAGTTCCAGTGAAATATGAGTTCCTACGAGACTTGTGAAAGACAACATGTGGGTAGAGGAGAGCAACTAATACAAATTGGAGAAAGGAGATCCAGAGAAAAGTTTCAGTATGAGAGCCCCAAGACCTTCTGGCTGAACAATCACCTTGCATGTGTCAGCTTCCTGATCAGCTTGCAGATGGGCCACAGTATCTGCAGCCCTGAGCTACCTCAGCCCATAGTTAAGGGACAGCGGCCTGAAATAAGGTGAAGAAAAAACAGGAAAATGGGGGAAATGGATTAATGCGAGGATGTGTAGCAGATGTGAGGGAACTGGGGAAGTCTTACAGACTTTTGAAAGAAACTATGATCATCATGGGAAGGTCAAAAGAAAATCCATAGGAAGTTGGGCTTTCTTGTTCTGCTTCTCATGAAACAGGATATGAGACATATTTAGAACTGAACCAGCTCAAAGTACAGTGGCAAAAATGCAGACTTTCAGAGTACAGCCAAGCTATAATTTCATTACTATCTTCATTCCAGATTAGGCCAAATTTGACAACAGATGTAGCAGTGCCTGTGGAGTAACCATACTCAAAGTGAAAGGAACATGCAGCTAAGCTTCCAATAAAGGTCCTTGCTGAGTGGCTCCACTGCTGAAAACTGAGTATCTGAGCATAAACTAAGGAAAAGTCAGCTGCATCAAGTACTGAATGTGGGTTACTTTCAAGCATAAATTATACCCTTGCCATAGTTGAAAAAGGCCCCTGTCAAAGATCAACAAATGTCTCAGGAGTCACCTACTTCAGCTTCCTGTTTGCCGCCAGCATCTGATCCTCTCATCATTCATGCTGTATGTATGCTCACTCCCTCCCAGGCTCCCTTCTGAAGGAAAATAACTAGTTTCTTGGAGAGGAAGTCTGGACACAGTTAACAGAATAGCTTGCTCCAGGGTCCACTCCAGACAGACAAAATGGACTTGGACTGCAGCAAGTTTAACTCCCTCAGTCCATGACAGTTGTCTGATCTTACTCCAATAGGCCTTGTGTCCTCAAATTCCCTACACACTGTCATGGGACAGCACAAGCAGTCAAATGTGCTTTGAATTAGTAAATAACAACTGCTTAATAATTAGCTTGCAGAGTAATACAGGGCCAGTGGAGACCTGGGCTGAATACTACCCCAAATCTGGCCATGCTGACCTAAAGACAGTAGTTACTTCTGAGCAATGTGGACAGGAGCTGTCTTGCACCACCTGGTCTGGGTCAGAGATTAGCCTTGGGGCAGCTGCTCTGGTAGCACAGTCACGGCCCTTGAGAAGCCAGGGCAGAGGCCAGAGCTCTCAACAGAAGGACTTTGCTTCCAGGCTTACAGCTGGAATTTGAACTATTCACACTGATAGGTGCCACCCCTCACCATCAGCTCTCACCCGGGAGACTCGGGTGGCCTCCCCAGCCTTTCTCCTCAGAGACCAGTTAAAATATTCTCTCGAAATAGATAATGAGGTAATAATTTTATTTTCCTAGTTGCTTAAGGAGAGTGTTAGAAGAGTTAATCCAGGGATCAAAGGTCTTTGTTAGCAGAGAATCTTTTGAATCCCATGTGTGCTGGTCACAGAAATAACAGTGAAAGTGTACAGACCTGAAAATGACAGCCAGGATGGAAACCAAATCTGCCACAACCTTCCAATGGCATTTAGTGTCTTTTAAATGTTCGGGTCAAGTTTGATTTTGCTGGTTTATGTAGTCTGTTGTGAGATTTAGCCAGCTGCTGAATCTTTTCATGCAAGTAAAACTTTCCAAAAGGGCCTTAAACTCTAGTGACAGAATACAGTTATTTGTATGTCAACTGCAGCTTCTATTTATAGGATGATGAAAATATCCCCCAATCAGTAACTCTCTAAGAGATAGGCATTTCATAAAAATAGATTATAGAAAACAAACAAAGGTGCAGGCGTGCTTTAGGTCAATCAAAACACTCATATTCCAAACTCTCCTCATAACCCATATATTTAAGACATTTGTAAATTCAGATAGTAAACCCGTTCAGACACAAACATTCCAACTTCACATAGGATAAGGAATTTGGCTATTCAGGGAAAAGGAATATTAATATATCCTACAATAAATTAACACAATAATAAGTGGAGGTTTTTAATGACTCAACATTAAATTAACTGCTTTCTGTGATACCCAGTAGAGCTTGCATGAAGCCACTTACCAGAGGTGAATGTGCTTTTAAAGGGTGTTGATTTAAGACCCGATTTGTTTGAAGATTGACTTGAAAGAATTTCAAAGGATGTAGCTTAATTAAAAATATTCCAAACTTTGCATTCCTGGCAAAACCTTTTGACCTCTCACGACATTTAATGCTCGAAGGTGAGGAGCTGACTGACTGCTTCTCACTTCACTCAAGGCACTCCGGCTCCTTCCCCCCATGCCCCAGCCGCCATTAATTGTTGATAGGTGCTCATTACACTGCCCCAAGGCCAGCACGCAGAGGAGCGGCAGCTCAGGAAGCGGCAGGCACCCAGCCGCAGCACCAGGGGTACTTTTC
Organism: Platysteira castanea; assembly: GCA_013397175.1. Lineage (NCBI taxonomy): Eukaryota > Metazoa > Chordata > Aves > Passeriformes > Platysteira > Platysteira castanea. Next base: position 15,861 of record VYXC01011351.1, on the reverse strand, counting down.
CTGGCCGTGCCTCAAACACGGCTCATCCCTTCAAGAAGCCCCGAGAGCAGGGTGTGCGCACGAAGGTCTGCTCACGGCGGCCCTCACACAACCTGGCACTCCGGCCGCCAGAGGAGCCGAGCGGAGCTATCCCGAGCAGGCCGGCGGGAACCCCCGCCGCCCCCTGTGCCGCCCGGCGCTGCCCGCCGTGACGGAGGCCTGCCGTCAGCCCTGCCCAGGGCGCCTCTCGCCGTGCCGCCTGTTCGCATTCAGCCAACACTTCGCTTTTATAGGCCTGCCGAGCCAAAGATTGCTAGACTTTTGAACCCCAGGCTAACTTCTGTCTGGCTGCAGCCTCATTTTCTGGAGCCAAAATCTTTTTTAACAACTACACAATAACAAGTAATTAGGGTAAAGTCTGCTAATCTTCTCCTTTGGGCCTGGAGGTTGTGTATTCAGAACCCATTGAAGGTAGAATTACTGCCATCAAAGCCTGAGGTTACTTTGTGAAAGGGGTTGAACTCTAGGTCAAGGAAATGTTAACTGGACAAAGAGAGATCAGGGCAGATAGTGTTAAAATTAAAACTGTCCTACTGAGATAATGCAGAATTGACTGCTTTTGCCCTGAAAACCAGCTGAATGAACAACATGAAGGGAAGGCTAGAGTGGTTCTTTCAAAAGGTGAAAACATAGCAAATAAAGGATTTATTGACTTTCATTTGGGAATTTATTTGTCGTCTCTTTATTCAGTAAGACAAAGTAAAACATCTTAATCTTTTGTGTCACGTTGCCATCCTGGGCCATCCTGTTTCCTAAAGCTGTTTGATTTACTAAATTGAATAAGTTAAGTTTCTTAAATATCTTCTCTCTCTCCTCTAAAAGCCCCCAGTGCAAAAAAATTCACTAGAAATTTAAAGGTTTCTGCCCTTGACTTAAGAGTCCTGGGGACAAACGGAACTTGCTGGGTGATAGGAAGGATAAACAAGCATGCACTCACACATATGTGGAGGAAGCACCCTACAGAAGAGAGTGGTGTCCATGAAGTGTGCTGGCTATGGCACAAGGGTGGGTTTTGTGCCTCTGGTACTTGCATATAGCATAGGTCAGGGGGAGATTCCAGTTTTTCAAGGGATTAGAGCCCAACCACTTAAAATCTTCAAATGTTCAAAACAAAATCACAGATTTTGCGTGGAAATTCGTCACAGAGCAGGACAGCTCATTCCACCACACGGAGTCACTACAAAATTAATTCCACTCACTGCTGTCAAGAATAACAAATATGCCGCTATCCCCTCGCCAGTATCAAAGCTGATAGCTCCAACAGGATCGGCAGCACTTTGTTCTCCCCTGTTGCTGTGAGGAGGCTTTTGCTTGCTGCTGCCAGTGGATTTTAAGTCCATATGTGGGAGGAGAATAGCAGAAATATTGAAGCCAGCTATTTCCCATGCCAGGTTTCACTGGGCATTGCCACAGCATGGCAGCCACCTCCTTAACTTTTGGGAAATTATGGAAATACTTCAGCTGACATAGGCAAGGGGCATCTTTGGAAATGTGATGGCAATTATCACAGCAGTGGAAGTACCTCACAGTTCACTTCTCAGGGCAAGATGCATTTAATGGTGGTGTAATTGCCAGCTGGATTAAGCCAAGCACAGTAAAGTGGATACAGCTTTCTGCTTCCAAGCTGAGCTATCAGAAGAATTCTCTTGTGGGATTTCTTCAAACCTGAAGGTTCCCAGAGTAGTTTGTACAACTACCATCATGGGAAGAAAAAGTGTTTTGCAGAAGACCAGTGGTAGCAAAAACAATCCTCAGCTCTGAGGTGGGACACTTCAGTGTGCGAGGAAAGACATTTCCAGACATTTCCCACATTTTTCTCCCAAGGAGGTAGCATCCTAGACCTCTACCCTGAGCTGTGGGCAGGAGAGTTTCCAGCCTCTCCAGGAAAAAGGCAATAGCCAGTGTTGTTTAGTTCCCATTTTGCTGGCATTTCCCAGGGGTTTTAGAAATACCAGGTTGCCATTACGTTCATGAAAATATAAACTTGCTCCATATATGAGCTATATGACACAGGTTCATCAATATTAGCTTTCTTTCGCGATGGGTAGGTTTTGCACGTATTTTCCTTTAATTATATCAGAACAAAATAAATTAGTGGTAACGACTAATCATGGCACAAAGCTTTTTTTTTCTTTGAAGCATTCTTCTGACATAGAAACAGAAAATCACAAGTGCATTTTTATGTTAATTATGGCCATGGGAATTAGACCAGATAGATGGTATAACATCGATGCCAAAATGCACCAAAGTGAAGCCTGACTTTTTCTTCTGAAACTTAGCACAGGAGAAATGTCCCTGGTACAAGAGGCATTGGGATATATTTCTTCAAGTTTCAGATTAGAAATAACTGTTCTCTGCCGCACTAGCAACTAATTTTGCCTGGTTTAAATGCTTCACAGATTAAACTAGCCAGTGTAACTGTACCATGAAGCAATCCTGTGTTTGTGTGAATATAACAAATTGATATTCAGTCATATATTTCTCCGACTAAAATGCAAGCCTGCATCTTAATTCAGATACCTCCATCCACACTCTTTTCTGTTTCAACTCTGCAAAATGAAATTTTATGGCCACTATTGAAAACTGCCCATCAAAATACCACAGAATAGCTCTTCAGTTAGGACAGCTTTTGGTTTTAGAATAATATATATATGAACATTGTGGCTATTTCACAAAATTCTGTTCAAAATGGGAAGAAAAAATAGGCAGAAAATGATGCTGCAGAATAAAAACCTGGCCACTTTCTGTGAGGAACTTGAAGATTTGCACGTGGATATTACCCTTTTGGACAGCTGGCAAGCTTATAGCAAAGGAATAAACAAGCACATAAATGAAAACAAAGAAGAAGAAGGGGAATAGACTGTCTTTTCAGAGGCCGCTGGTCATCTGATTGCCTAGCCTAGCACCAGACTGTGCACTGCACCCTGACTGTCTGCTCCATCTCTGTAATGACCATGGCTGTTACTCTTATAGGCTGGTGAGTTTTTTCTTTTCTGCACAAACAACAGCTTACCCATCATATTCTTGGTTTTGCATGCACAGACCAAGTATTCTAGTACTGCTCAAGCTTTGTCATGCACTCCTTGCCTTGGGCCATAACCCATGTCTGCTTCTTACCATCGTTGTATGAAAGAGCATTTATTAAATTCTCTGGTACTGAGCCTGAAAGAAGCAGACCCACTGTCTTTATCCAAGTCTGTGATTATCAATAGATTAAAGATTTGCCTGACAAAAATCGAGACTTCTAGGCAGACACACAAGATGCAAAACCAGCTAGAAGCTTCTTCAGAGTATGAATCAATCTTCACCCTCACTTCAGGTAGAAGGCACAAGGAACAGAGTCATATGACATTCACTTTGGAATAATACAGGTTCATTTCTATGTTTCTTGACTAACGGTAACTCACATTTACAGGAATACATTAGAAAGTCCACTTTTCTTTTTTTCCCTAAAGTAATGGCACTCACATACACAGCTCCTGGTCCTGGTTCATCACTGCAGTACTTCAGCTTTATTTCAGGGAGTCGATTTATAGTGCAGCAACTACATGAACCATGAGTCCTGTCTGTGGTGCTCTCAAAAGCAAAAGGGAGGATGGTCTTTTAAGTGGCTCATGACATAGCACTCAATTGCCGCAGTTCCTCGTTTGATTCTCCTCTGTGGAACCAACTCACTGCGGTGTGAGGGCTTTGCACCTCCCTAGAAACCTGCTTCTTCTTCCCTTACACTGAGCAGCCAGAACAAAAGAGCATTTAGCTCCTCGGTTAATTTAGAAATCTCTGGTAATGTGAGAAATTACCCTGCCCAAGAATCCCCAGATTCTTCAATCATTAGTGGATATTATCAATTATTATGCAGCCAGCAGTGTGCAGTGTGTTTTCACAGCCAAAAGAATGCCCCAGTATCTGATTTTGCCAATGGTTAAGCATCTGAATAACCCTATTGACCAGGATTAGCTCACTAAACTCTGCAGTAAGACTCAGCAATTCAAGGATGTAGAATGGTAGTTATGGAACATAGCAACATGCACATCATTTAAGTCAAGTTACACACTCTACCTGGCTGTGTAGGACTCAGGGAAAAAGGAAATTTTCTTTTGACCTCAAATAATTATTACGTTTATTATTAACATCACAATAATATCCCATAGCTGTAACTAGCTCACATTAGGCAAGGTACTGCATAAAGATACCAGATGATTAAATCCCTGCCAAAGGAAGCCTACATACACTTTGAAACACAAACAGAAAAAAAGAAAAAAAAAAAGAAACCTGTTAATTTTATTTCACCGTAATTGGCAGAGTCTTTTAAAAGCTTGATACTGTAATAACAAACACTGCTTGAGAGTGATCTCTGCTACTCTTGTGAGTACATACATAGGAATGTCATTCATTTAGACCTCAACAGAGACGTTGAAATATTACTGCTGGCATAAAGTAAAAACACTATTAGAAGAATATTATTGAGGTTGCTATGTCAAGCACTTTGAATCTTACAGAGGAATGTATAGACCTAGCTGCCACCTAAGACACTCCAACATGTAAAAAATTTAACTGACAATGAACCCCAGAAACAACTACATTTTCTCATCTCTTGCCTTTCCAGCAGCATCACCAAGATGCTCTGCTTTCTGTCGGTTGACGTGTGTTTTCTTCTCTGCCTAACACCAAAATTGTTCTTAGTTGATTGGCCCCATTAATATTTTTTCAGGGAAAACAGGGGTGTAAAGAGTATTTATACAGCACAGTGCAGGGATGCTTGAGGCAGCTGTGACTGGTACAGCTCAGGTACAGAAGTACAGCATAGCTCTCCAATCAAACTCTCCAGTTTTGGGGCAGACTTACTGCACAATCTTTTACCTCAATGACACAGCATCACAAACCCCTTCCCTCCTCAGAGTGCTATGCTGTCCCGGCTTGGCAGGCCTGGCAGCTCAGCACCAAGGGCAAGATCAGCTAAATTTTATCACTGCTAGCTTATAAAGAAAGTTGCTCATAAAGATTCAGTTGCTTGGCATGTCCAAATCACCATCTTCCAACAGCTCAAATCTTGGGCAAGAGGAGCTATTCAGGGGAGCAGCACCAGGCACATTCTCGACACACCCTGCCAGATTTCAAGTTCCTTCCTCCAGGCACAGAAAACTGAGGATGTTTGAGGAAACAGTAACAGATTTTGTTACACAGACAAAAAACAAGGGATTTTCTTCAGAAAAAAAGGGCCAAGTCTTTTAGGATGACATATTCAGAGGGATATTAATTTCTTTTCATCTTTTTAGACTAGCCTGAGGCATTTATATTCAAGTCCAAACAAAGTCTAGTAAAGCTGTAAACATCTGAAAAGTTTCTTTCAGGAAGAATTGGTCGACATTAATAATAGGCATTGTCTACTCTCTGCTCTCACAGCAGTTTGCAAATATAAAAAATATTTTCTTCACATACAGTAGCCTGCAGAATTTCACTGAACCAAAGAAACCTAAGTGAAAGATTGTAAAGGTATGTATTAGCCTAATTTGTTGTTCCTGATTTGTATTCAAGAAATCAGACACACTTTGTCTTTATTTATAACAAAAACATCCTGTACAGAATCCAAGTGTTACTCAATTCCTAGTGCTTAAATAGAATATCAGCTCAATGCTGGGCTAAATTTCAGCCTAGATGAGAGATGGTTTGCTATGTTTCTTCACAAAGAGCCAGGCTGGCCTAGAAACCTCTCAAACAAATCCATTTGGTAGAAATACTGACACAGAAAATGCAATTTAGACCACTGACAACACAGGAAATCCTAATCAGTCAAGCAATAGCTGAAGTCTCAGTGATCATTATTTTTTTTTTTTTTAATGTTAGTAGGTCCCCAGGACACTAACATTCTCTTTTTTTATAAATAAGGAAAAAAGTTCTCTCTCACCACACTGAGACATCTTGACTTTCTAGCTCTATATCTAGAGTATTCAGAATACTATAACATTACTGTATGCAGGAAAAAAAGGAACTAAAAACCCCACTTATGCCCTTAATGGTCTCCAAACAGAGGCAGATAATGTCTTGGAGGGGTTCAAGAGTGTTACAACCACCTGTCTGTGGCAGAGCCTAACAGGTAGTCTCAGCTGTTACACTGATTTATATCATTTGGGTGTCCAGCCTACCTACTGAACAACAAACATGTTTTCACAAATACTAGTGCTTCCAGCCTGGTTTTGGTAGGATGCCATTTCCCAGCAAAGGCAAAAATTGCCACCTTCAGACCATAAAGAACTTTCGCCTTGCTTAAACTGAGTGTCAGCCAGCAATGGTTTTCAGATGGCTTCACTTGCAGATGGAAATACATTTCCTACGGATTTGAGGTCAGCAAGAAAAAAAAGATGAAAAACAGACTTCTGTAATGCCCCAAAACGTGGTTTTAACAGAAAAACAGAGAAGTTCATTAAAATAAAAGTCTAGAAGTTAAGCAAGGACACTGCCCATTTGGGAAGGTGGAAGATCTTGGTAGCAGGACTTTGCAAAACACTTGTGTCACTGGCAAAAGAGCAAAGTGCTTCACAGTGGTCTCCACATTATGGTAAACAGACCTCCCATCTAGCATCATTTTGTGTGCTGCTATCTACAGTGCTGGAACAGCTTGGGGGTGAGAGAGCGCCAGCATTTTTGCACGCTTCCTGCGTCCTGGGGATTGCAGCTGTGAAGGAGAGCGGGGCGCACTTTCTGTTGCATCTCTCAAATATAGTCCTGAATGCAGCTTCTGTCATTAAGAAATATTTCCTAAGCAGACTCCATACTCCCCCTTTCCATCTGATAATCATCTCCTTGTGTTTGTGGTAAGTCAACATCCTTCATCTTTGCCTTATGAGGAAAAGCTATGGCTGTGAGCACTTCAAAATTCCCTCAGTGCTTGCAGATCTCTACGATAACAAACAACAGAAAGCATCTAACATGATTTTTTCCTTTCCTTACAGAGACAAGCACTTCGCACAAAAGAGGCCAGCTCCCACACCAGCCTTCTCCCTGTACTCTCTACTAAGTTACAGCACATGCTTATCTCTCAAATTTGGCAGTGAAGAAAGGAGATGTATGATGCTGCACTCTCCCTTTCTGGCTGTTGCAGGGGTAGAAAAGGGCAGAGTTTGTATAACCCAAAGTCATCACACACCATGAGAGAACACTAGTGGGTAGCCCTTACTTCCTTTTGGCTACAAGGTGTTTGCAGCAAACTCGGAGACCTTTGCTGAATGCAGCATCTCACTGAAGTCCAGAGTCTCTCGTATGTGCTGCTGCACAGTGGAGGGGGCTGGCCCCATACTTGTGTTTGTGGGGTAACTGAGCAATGCTGAGCACGCACACCCAAGGTCTAGGGGGGCACCAAACTGAGCTTAGTAATTTGTTCCACCATCTTCAGTCAGACAAAGCTTTTGGTGATTTATAGCAGTGTGGAGAGAGGGCTTAGGCTGTAGATTTGTTTAAACATTCACATACAATTATTTTTCCTGGAGCTCTGAATAAAGTGTCATCATGCTTCTCACCAGGGAAAAATTTTTGGATAAGCTTTTCAGAGAAGCTGAAGAAATGTTATCCAGATACAATTGCTGAGCCCGGCTTCAGTTTTGATAGCAGAGCTGCCTTTGTTGGACACATTTTCCGTCTCACTCCACTTTCTTCACCACTCCCCTCTCTTCAAATGGGGAGTCAGTGCCCTCTGACACTGGATAGGCCCAAAGGAAACACTGCTTCCTCATGCCTGCCTTTTCTGTTAGCAGCAGCTACAGAGAGAACCTGGGGAAGCCATGTGGAGCCAAATCTACACAGACACAGGGCGCAGAGATGAAAAATAATGTCATCTCCTAGGAAGTGGCAAGAGGACAGCAGCAGCATTTTCTTACTTCTTCTCTAAAATACACCTTTCCTATAGCTCGCTATAACTGACTGAGTCCACGAGACCCATTCTGTTTTTCACTGTGAAAATAAAGAGAAGCAGGCAGGCTTAAGGCTGGCAGAAAGATGAGTTGATTTAGGAAATATGAGTAAAACAGCAAGAGAATAACAGAAAAGAGAGAGGGTAAGAAAACAAAGGAGAAGGCAGAACTATCAGGCGTAGAAAAAGACCTGTGAAAAATTAGAAGGCATAGGAGGAAGAGCAGCATTTTAAAAGCACACGAAAGAATATGGGGAAAGATAAAATTATGGCTACTACAAGAAAAATCAGAGGGAGTTAGGACATTTTGAAAGGAGGCATAGAGTGGTTTGAGAGGGTGTGAATGGGAAAAAGGAAATGCAAGAAGGGGAACCAACGCAATGAGTTACATGTTGCTATTGCACAGAACATGAAAAGCAAAGTGTGCATGCAAACACAAAAGAAAACCTTGGCCTTACCAGAGCAAATGGGACAGGATGCCACAGGACACAATTTCATCCTTTGTATTAAAGGTAGCTGGGTCACGTGAGAAAGCTCTGATCACTCCTAAGAGTACAGTTTTCCTTCCTAGTATCTCCACAGCTTCTGAAGGATTTCCTTACCTCACATTACTACATTATAATATGAAGAAGCAGATTGTGATTTTGTTAGCTGCAAAGGGCGAACATTTCTCCCCTTTCCTCCTATACACACCAGGCCTGTCCCTACAGGCACAAAGGATTTATTCTTCCCTTTACAAATTACTTTACCAGCTGAAGAACCGCAATGGCTGCCAAACCCCTCAGAAGCCTGAGACCTCTGCCCCATCCCAGCAAGGACTGAAATGAGGCAGGGGAGAGAGGAAGTGAATTATTTTGGAACAACTGCTGGGGAAGGGGTAGATGGAGAGACCAGGACACACACTGAAGAAGCAAGCAGAATGCAGCCTGAGAAAAGCTGGCACATGCTGATGTAGGATGATCCATTCCCTGCACCATGCTTGGACAGGGTTATTTGGGAACCTCTGTGGGGAGGCTGAAGATTGCTGGTGAGAGCCCTCATCACTCTTCCTCCAAACCGCTTGTAATTCAGAGCCAGCCTATGACTGTGAACACTCCCAGCAAAATCAGACATTGAACTAGGTTTTTGGTTAGCATCACTTGTAGTTCAGGGTTGCCTGTGACCGGAGTTGTTCTCACCCAGTCTGGTTCAAGTTCAGCCAAAGGTCTGAAACATCCCTGGTTCAGGCCTTGCTCAAGGAAAAATCTGGAACAAGTTTTCAGCCTGACTCTGCTGTGTGTGTGTGTGTGTGTGTGTGTGTGCGCGTGTGTGTGTCTGTGAGCAAAGCTGCTCTTCTGTGCTTGCTTGTCACAAAAAATGATGAATTGCAGAAGTACCCATTTGGTGTTAGTCATTCGGTGCAGCAGGAAGGAAGCAGGAAGCCCTTGTGAGCATTAACTTTTCAAAGCAGTTTGCAAAAAAAAAAAGCCGAGGCTCTCCTCCCCTGGGCTGCATAGCCACACACTGTTCTTTACCTCCTCACCTTAAGGGGCACCTACTCACAACTAGCATTCGCAACTCCTTCAGCCGGAAATATTTGCCTGGTGCAAACAGCTGAGGCATTTGGTGTCAGCCCTTTCTCTGAGCAAGGCGTTTTGAAAGGGGGGATGGAAGGGGAGCCCTACACTTGCCAAACGGGAGAGGCCTGATTGCGCTCAACAGGTTCAGTTCACGCTGTGACCCTGCCCGGCTTCCTGCTATTCAGATGTGTTACTTCCCCTTTGTGGTAATGGCCTGTGGCAGCCAGCCAGAAAACACTATTAATTTCAGAAGTGGCCTGACAACAAACCCATAGCGAAACGAGAGGAAGTGGCGGGGAGGCCATCTGTTAACTTCAGCAGAACAGTAGGGACACAGCTATGTAGGTTCTACAAGGAAAGCAGATTAATAATCCACAAAGAGGAAACTGGCTAAAATTATCCACAGCGCATATTAAAAAAAAAAAAAAAAAAAAACCACAACGAAAAAAAAACCAAACAAGGGAGTCACTTGAGCTGCAGCTGGACAGGAAATTGCTAGAGCTGCTTGCAAATCTCCACTTTGAACAGAACAGCATAGGGAATGCCAAGAGCGGAAACCGTTCAAAACTGGATTAGCACAAGCCAAGTTTAACTGCAACCCACTTCTACTTTCACAGTTTATGCACTCAATCTAGGCCACTACTGCATGAGACACTGACTCACTTTTTTCCCATGTTTTGTTTGCATTTCATTTCACACACTTGCAGTTTCTAAAATTACTTCAAATGTGCTTTGGCTGCCAGGAGTTCTGCAGAACCTCAGCCGACAGCCCCAGCTGCAGCATCAGCCCCTCACTGTGGTACTGCACACAGATTTTGGCACCACCCTACCTTGGGCCAGTTATCATCAGGAAGGATGTTCATGAATATAAGTTGCAGGAGGAAGTTTTGCAATTGCTATAATCCACCTTTTTCCTTCAGCAGAGACTGAACTGCTTGAAGGGTCCAAAGAGGAAATGAGGTGACTAAGGGTATATAGAGACTTTTCCTCCTTGCCTTCATTAAGTTGCAAGGTGGCTGAATGGCAACAGAAAAATCATTTACAGGCTGCAGACTGTTAATGAATCTCTGTGAAATTAGTTCCTGCCAGACAGCTAAGGAGAGCATGGACCCGTCTCCTGGCATGTGTAATAGAGTGACCAAAATTCATAAACAAAGCCAGAAAACAGCAGGTCCTTACTCTTAATAATAAAAGAAAAAATAATAACGAGAAAAAAACATTATGGCCCAGAGTCAGGTGCATCTCTAGTACAGCAAAGGGATGCTGGAATATTTTGTAATTCACCTAAAGGCCTTCAAAAGCATTCCCTTCACCAAAGCAAGATGAGAATCCAGCACATTCACCGTTTATTCATTTAGGCACCAGTGGACCAAAGGGGAAATCAAGGTTTTATTGTCTTAGGGGATGTACAAAAGCTATTGAAAGCAATCATTGCCTTTAAACATAACCATATGGGTATGTGCAATTAACCACAACCACACAGAGGGGAAAGGGGGAATAAACCAGCCAGGTTCTCCATAGCCAAAAATAGTTATTTATTTATTAATAATTTAAGGTTTTACATTCTTATAATAAATTCCATCTTAAAACTTTTACACCGTGGATTAGACTCTCCCTTATTGGCAATCATGTGCAGGTTCACTGTGCGTACACACAGGTACAAATGTTCGCACATACTTCCAGTTTTATACAAAAAAAAAAGACGCAAAATATTGCATTTGAGGTGAAGCTCCCTGAAGAATTTGTACAGAGGTAATGCACTGTTTAGCACATCTGAAAGTTTTAAAAAGTGATCAAAAAATCTTTCGCATTCAAAGACAACCTCCTCCCAGATGATCTATTTACAAAAGGTAAGGCAAAAAATTAATTTAATTTAAAAATATATATATATGTGTATATATATATATCATATGGAACCTACATCAAAAGCATGAGGAAAAAAAAAATCACCACAAGGAAAAGAAAGATATACGAAAGAAGAGGCTCTACTTCCTCACAAAACATGATTTGCAAACTTCTCATCATTGCCATTTCTCCCTCATGGAAAGCTTGCTTCAATAAAATTCAGCATGCTGCAAATATATTCTTTGCAATTAAAACAAACAAACAAACAAAGCAGAATTTTTGAAAATAACAAAAACACAGGTGTCCCTTGGATTCATTTCTTGAGTACATGTGAATTAAGAAAAAAAAATGCAAATCAAGTTAAGGTTAACTATTTACATTGATCAAGTAGAATACTACCAAGCTCCCAGCAAACAAGTACTCCAAATACACTAAGCTGAAATCTCTTTCTTTGGCTCCTCTAAATTAAAACAAACAAACAAACAAAAATAACCAGTCTTCACTGAAGACAAAGATGCGTGTCACAGATCTGAGAGCAGAGGGCAGAAGGACAGTTCCAGTCTCTCGAGAACACGTGCCCAGCCTGTCCAACCTCACCCTACCACACTGGAAGTCCTCGGACCCCAGCTACTGCCCAAGCAGGGATGAACGTGCTGCCTGGTCACCACGGTCCTGCCCAGAGAGCTTGCCACGTCCCCTCCCTTCGCAATAGCCAATTCGTATTAATTACTCAAACTGTGTAACCTTTCCTTGCCTGCACTGGCAGCCGCTTTTTAATAGCAGAGGCCAGAAAAAGAGAAAGCTGCACTTCTTTATCACTGCCAAAGAGAAACCATTGAGGAGTGATCCCATGAAATGGACAGGAGAAGGGGAGCTCACGTGGACTGCAAGGAATCCACTTGGAAGACGTTCTGGTTTGAAGGGGTGGTGAAGTACAGCTGCTGGTTCGGCACTCGATTGTCACAGGGGCTGCTCAGTCCCAGAGTCCGCTCAAAGTCTAGCAGCTGACCCATGAAGTTGAAGTTGGGCGAAATGTTGGACTTCTTCATCTTGACAATATCATAGGCATCGTTCATGGACAAGTTCAGCTTCTGCATGAGGTAGGCCACCGTCACTGTGACCGAGCGGCTGATCCCCGCTAAGCAATGCACCAGGACACCACAGTTCTTCCCCCGTGCTTCATCTGTACAAAGAGGTAGAGAAGGACACATAAGACAGGGGGTTGGTAACTGATCTCTCAACACAAATGAGATTAGTATCAAGCAGGAGGAATGTACAACTCTGATCCCAGTGGCCAGCAGTGCAACTCAAGAGTTAACTTTAGCGGCTTAAAATCAGGACAAGAGGAGAATCCACTCCCCCTACTACCCAAGTCCAAGAGTTGAGAAAACTAAGAATGAGACAAAGGGAGCAGGACACGCTGCATGACACTGTTTTAAAAATCACTTTTAAAAGACAGGCTTTTGCCTGGAGATTTGCCTTTAAATTCTTACAGTTCCCTTGCCCCAGCATGGAAATCCTGCAATATGTCACTGAAAGGATTTATACAGACCAGCAGACTGCAAAGGTCTATTAAATTATTCTCCAACTGTTGTGCAGCTAACAATGGAGGTATTCAGGCATTTTAAAAGAATGAGGGAAGTCACAGGGGACAGCCCATTAGGAGGAACAGGATGTCAACACTGGTTGAAAATGGGTTCCTTTGTAATAGGAAATGCATTACAATGCCTGGAGATTAGTTTCTTTGTGGCTTCCAGCCCACATTTCTTCCTGCTAGGCTCAGATTACCTACATTCTCCACTATTACCGGTATCATTCAACCGGATTACAGCACAGCTCCCCAACAGATAGTGCAATGCCCACCCCACCGCACCCCGATGGGGCGATTTGAGTCCTCCCCGAAACGAAGGGAAGTGAAGATTTTAACCAGAACTCCCTGGGGCCCAAGGGTACAGATTTCCAGAGCTGACGGGTAATGCCTGAGGGCCGGCTGACCGAGGCACCGAGCCCGAGAGGTATATCATTATTACCACGAGATTTAATTAAAGCTCTGGCTATATATTTGCCCGGGACACTGCTTATTCATAACTTGCATTTAAAAGCTAGAGTTAGATTCCCAGATCGTTTCTTTTTATTATACTGCTCTTCAGCAACCTCAAGGAAAAAACAAAAACAAACAAACAAAAAAGCCCAAAACCAACATGAACCAAAAAAAGTCAAGTAAGCCATCAACCCCAGGTTCATTTGCTTCCCACTCCCACCAGCCAGGAAGTGATTTAAGAAGATCCCCCAACCTGTGCGGGGCTCAGTCCCCAGCTCCAAAACAAACGAGTCAAGTAGGAATTCCACAGCCAGACAACCCAGGTATGCCTGTGCAACCCTGCAAAGGTCGCTTACAATTCATCGGGACTTCTCAATAACCCTCCAAATAGTCCCCAGCAGCCCCTCAACTTAAGCCAGCTTTAAAATCAGAAAAGGGGGCATCTGCCTGAGACGGCCATAAATGCTGCTGCTACCGCTTCTCACCCAGAACCTCGCGAATTCTGCAAAAGATATTGAATTCTGCCTCTTGACATATAGCTGTTGGCAAGTAACCGTGTCTTACCTATAAAGGAGATGGCCTCAGGAAAGAACTGAGACAGGTTTTGGCTCCAGTGGTCAGAGATCGGGATCTGCTTGTACTTGAATTCACCGGCGTTTTCAAAGAGATTAGGCAGGTTAGGAGTAACATTCAAGATGTATTTAATGCCGAACTCTTCTAAAACGTCCAAATTAGTGGAGTCCTTGGCACAACCTAAGTAGAGGTAGGGTAAAATCTCCACCGGAAAGGAAGGCTGGTTGTTGGAGAGAGGGCTGCCATCGGAGTCGGTGGCACTGTTGGGGTCTCTGTCAATGTCAGATTCAATGTCGGATGATGAATCGGAGCTGATTCGGAGGCCTCCCAAACCCAGGACTGGCAAAGGAGGAGAGCTGCTGCTACACGAACTGTCTAGGTTAGTTTCACAGTGCAAGGCGAACTCGGCCTGGAACTTGCTAAAACCACCTGGGGAGAAAAGCGAAGAGGAGAAAATGCAACCTGATATAAGATGGCATGTCGACTTACTTCCCTAGCACAGCCTTGTCTGCAAAGAAGCGCCTTTTTTGCACTCTCTCGAGCCCCGGGAAAAATTAAAAAAAAAAAAAGTCACACTCTCATGCAGACAGACTAACTTAAAGGAAGGGTTAAGAAAATCGTCCGCTGCGGCGGAGAGCTCAGCGCATTCACGATTAAAGCTCTGTACCGCTTCGCCCTACGGGGACCTCTGGAGAGGTATCTCGGCGGCAATTCCTTCTGCCAGGCTCATGCCGGAATCCCCGTTAGCCTTGTCGTCCCCACGCTACCATAGTGATTTCAGACATCAAGATTTCTTTAAACAAAGCGAGGATAAGGGGGGGCGGGAGGGGGAAGAGATGTGGAGTAGGGGGAAAAGCCCTCTACCCAGGTCACTGCTCTCCTGGCGCATCAGTTCACTGCCCGGGGAAGGTTGCAGACCGCATCCCCCTCTGCCTCTTCCCCAGGCAGAGATCCACGGGTCTCGGCTCCTCGTCCCCCACAGCCCCGGGCCCAAGGCAGAGATCTCTCCCCCAACCCTGGACGGCCCTTCTCACCTTCCAGATAAAATGCCTTGCAGCCTTCATCTTTGAGGCGCTTGAGGAGCAGCCCCAGCACGGACTCGCCGCCTGTGTTCTCGTTCCAGTCGCGGCTATGCTCGTCGTACAGCACTACGGTGTCGGTGCCACACCGGCGGGCGAAGCGCTCCCGGTCCTCCTCGCTGCTGGCGACGAGGGACCGCAGGGGCAGGTTGCCCTTCTGCAGCCGCCGCAGCATGATGCCGGGGATGGCCACATTGATGGCCGTCTCGATGTGGGACGACTCGTACAACTCCTGCGGCCGACAGTCCATCAGCAGTAGCCGGTCGTTGCCCATCTCCAGCTGCTCGTTCAGCCACGCCACGGATTTACTAATCGCCATTTCCGACGCGAAAGGGACGGGTCTGAACGTATCTAGCATGAGGAAGGACGGGGGGAGCGGAGCGTGCTCTGGAAGCGCCCCTCTCTCTCACAGAGGCATGCGGCTGGCTCGGCGGGCGGGCTGCACCCCTCTAACTCCGCACAACTTATCTCCCTCCGCCCTAGGAAAATGAATCACGCAGGCCCCCCCCCCCGCGCCGCTTCCCCCGCGCCGGGCGGCGGTGGAGTCACGGGGAGGGAGAAGCAGCCCTAGCCCCGGCGTGTGTGTGAGTGTGAGCGCGGGTGTGTGTGCCTGCGTGCGCGCAGCCAGCCTGCCCTGTCTCCTCTTCTTTCTGTCAATGAATCCCTGAATGAACCTGCCTAATCGCCGCTGCAGCCCGAGCCCTTGGGCCTTTCCTCCGCAACGAGTGAATGAAATCCAATTAACGTGCCGCCAAGCGGGGCTCCCCGGCTCAGCATGGAAACACTGCGGCGGTGGCGGTGCCCCTTCCCTTCCGCTCCCCT
>VYXC01011348.1:176973-188538 GCA_013397175.1 Platysteira castanea | reverse complement strand
CCTGTTCCCTGGCAGCAGAGCGTGACCCCTCCAAGTGCCCCCTCCTGTCAGAGGGTACACAAGGATTGTTCCTGTCTTAGGCCCTCTCCTGCTCCTCTTTGCTTTCCAAAACCAAATAAGAATCCCGAAGGATGACAAAGAAGTCCCACATGAGTATTTAGGACTGGATGTTCACCCATTTCTCCTGTCTACAGCGACAACCCTGTGTCTGCCTCCTCCCTTCCCAATATCCAACAGCAGACAGTCCCTAGGCCAGCGTTCCTCGCTGTGGGAGCACCAGGAGGGAAGTTTGAGGACTTACCCAGCACTGAGAGGGGAAGGCAGGAGTTCTCCTTTCTTTATTCCTTTCCCACACCTAAGGAGACTCCCGCAATGGCAGAAGGAATTGTTCTTGCTGGAGCTGCCCTGCAGGGCTCCAGACCAGGCGAGAGGCTTGGGGGATGTCAGGTGTGGTCCCACGTGCAGCTTGGCACTTCAAAGCAGTGTCAGGAGTGGGAAAATTTGAGAGAAAATAGATTATCCAGAACCACACTTGATCTGTCTCCTCTCACTCACCGGACTTGGAGGAGGTTCTGGATAAATGATGCACAGCAAGCCTATGAAATCAGGAGTAGCTCTGATTTTACTCCTTGTGTGCTGCAATGCAGCCTGGAAAGGAGAGGTGCTTTTGTGCGTGTGCATACACACGTCTGAAGGGTGTGAATGCACCGGGAGCTCCACACCGATTCTGAAGCCTTGTACCCGGCTGCTGATTTTTCCCCTGGTGTTGCTCAGTTTTGCTTCAATGTGTCCAAAATAGCACAGATGAGAGGAAACAAGAAATTAACAAATTTAAAAACCAAGAACAACCTGTGACACAATTGCAGGTGAAAGATTTTTTAATAGCATCGTTTTTCTTTTATTAAATCTTTTGTCAGTAGAGATGCTGGTCCGAACTACCTCTTTATGCCTTTTCAGCCACATGTATTTCTAATTATACCTTTCTACCATTTGGTATGCCTTTTGAGCCCCAGGCACAACAGACGAGTGCCATCGAAAGTGGTTTTATCTCCTAGACTAAAACACTCGTTTCTTTCTCCCAAGGAGGCTGAACCCCGTGTGTTCCTTGTCCCATCGCCCACCCCCGGCGCCGGTATCTGCCCAGGGGGTTTAGGCCCTGGGGCTTAGAAAGGCATTTTCTAAGCTCTCCAGGCAAGTCTTGGGATGGACCTAAACTCCCAGTCCAACACCCCAGCAGAGCTGGGATGGTTGCAGGTGCATGCGTGCCTCAGTGCAGGCAGACAGGCTCTCGAGGCGGGTCTGCTCGTGGAGCCAACATTACTGTTTCTCTGTCACTCTCATGTCCTACAGTGGAATGGAGCTGCTGGTGTTGCCATGCCACCTTTACATCACTCACATGCAGTTATGGGAGCTGCACTCTTCTCCATGACTCAGAATGTTTTATTCATGATCCGTTTATGGTAAGACAAAGCACAGGGAACTCTGATGATACTGGAACTCCTTTGCATGCTAATGGCAAGGGTTTCAGCTGTGAGTCCCTAATTCTCATGCTTTACACTGACATTGCATGTTTGAAGGAGAGATGCATTCTGAACCTGCTGCATGTGCATTTATCTGCACCTGACCTGCATGCAGAGTGAAGCTGGCAGTGTAGATTTGGTGTGCATGCCTCAGTAAGTGAGGATAGCTGCATGCATGGCTCCTTGAACACCTGTATGAAGATGGGGGGAAAATTGCTATGTCTTATGGTTCAGGCAGTCATTCTGCCTGACACCCTCCTTCTCACTCTTCCCACTGAGCTCCTTCAGAGCGGTGAGACCCTAAGGCCGACCCAGCTCCCAGCTTGGGAACATCTAAGCTGCACTGTAAAGCCTTCCATACCCAGGAAAACAAAGGGGGATCTGTACTGTGCCTGCATGATCTCCTCATGCAGCTGTTTCGCCTGTAGCAGACATGGATGGAAACCCATATAGTTAGACTGAAGAGGGAAAACCAACTTCTGCCTTGCCCCTCACTGTGCATATTCATGCAGTCACAGGCTGTCCCTTCCCCTGCCCAAGGTGTCGGTAGATCCTCAGTGAGTCATTTTTGAGTTTCTGATCTTCAGCCTTACCTGTATTGACACATTTTGAGGTGTTCAAGGTGTGGATCCAGTAGGTCATACTGTGATTTTGTTGTAGGTCTACCAACCACACAATTCTTAGTTTTGCATTTCTTTTTAGTAGTTTAAAAAATGTATTGCAGGAGGCATATGTACATATTTATGAAGGAACTCAGTGGTTACGTGCAAGTGCCAACAAACACAACAATCAACTGACAGCTTGATCGGGGTCCACATAATTCTTCTGACCTCCTGCATAGGAAGCAGGAGGCAAATGAAGGAACTTCAAATCCCCTAAGCCACCATTTACAAGTAATTGAAATTTTGACCTTTCTAATTGGTTTCAAGACAAACAAAATCACTCCAGAAACCAGCAGTGAGTCTCTGACTCCCTCAACTGTCCCTGAAAATCCTAGTCTAAGGTCTTGCTCCTATTGTCATTGAAGAAATTAAATAAATGAAGTTCAAGATAGGGCAGCAGAGGTCCAGACAACGAAACACCGGGTTAGGAACTAGAAATTACAACACCTGGTCCCATATCTCCTTTTCTATCGATTATGCCAAGTACCTCACTTTTCTTGCCCTTTTCTTCATCTGTTTTTAGACTCAGGGGCTTATTTACCTACTTTAAAAAAAGATTTGTTCATCTCTGTATCCCCTACCTGGTCTTTAAGTTATTAATTTTCTTGGATAAAGACAGCACTGACAGCCAGGCCTGCTTCTCATCACAAGTTTTGGAACAGCCTGGATTTCCCTTTTCACTCCCTGCAGCTGTATGAACTTACGCAAGAGACTGAGAAAACTGTGTTGTACAGGAAAGGGAAATATACCAGAAGGTCTTTTGGTCTGTGCTTGTGAACCACTGGGATGCAGGATGCAAGAAGTCTGCTGATGGGAGAAGCTGGTGAGGATTCAAGCCTACAGTGCCCCTCAGGATTTAATTCCACAGGAAGGAGGTCTCGTGACTAACACAGCACACTTGGGCCCCTGATGCATCAACATTGCTAACTGCAGGCATTTTGAGCCTTGCTTTCCCACCCACAACTGCTCCATTAAATCCACCTATTCCCAGTGTTTGGGCATGGACAGCCCTGCTCCCAGATTCTTTATACATTCACAGTGCCTAACCATCACAGCTGTAACACTCATCTTTCCTCGTCCAGATGATAACGCAGAAATGGCCTGCTGCTGCTGTCCTCCATGGGTCCCGTTCTCTCCAGCCAGCCAGCCAGCCCTATATGCACTCACTCAATCCTATTTGCTCAGAGGCTTGGCAGCACTCTAGGCTGCCCTGGTTATGGTTTCTGCTTCACAGGCTGCTCCACACTGCCATCATGGCACCACAAACTTGGCACCACAAACTGCATGTAGGCCTCATGGTGACTATGAAAGGATGCTCCAGGCTGGTGGGTTTGGCTATACAGGTTCCCACTTCAACATTTGAAGTCAGTCTTGGTGAAAGAACCTGGAAGAAGCTGAACATTTACTGCAGGATCAGCATATTGCAATTGCTAGGCACACAGAACATTACACGAACACATGCTCAACACCACTTTTGCTCTGTAAAGACAGTCATAATGAGTGGGTTTTCAGCACTGCTAATGATGGTGAAGAAAGCTGAATGCATCACTGCAGTAATTTAGCCCAAGGGAACCTGTAGAAACAAATGAGGTAACATATATCACAGATTTGCCTTCTTTTTTCTGCTATTCGCCCTGGCCAACAAGGTCATGCAAAATATCTTTCATTTCATTAAAGGCAATTTGAGTCATTAATGTCAAACTGACACTGTGGTGTTAATTCTGCTCTGCAGCGGTAAGAAAATGGCCAGTGACCTGAATTTTGCATAGACACAGTGTAACTGCAATGCTGCAACCAAGGTCAGTTCCATCTCTGGGTATGAACAGGCCGTTCCTTCCAATGAGGATTAGAAAGGTCATGCTTACAAGAAAGGTTGTAAATAGACATTGGGAAGAACAGTAAAGGACACTTCATTTTAAAACTATTTTGATATTTTGTGATCGTACTGGCTGCATTTCTTTTATTATTAAAAAAATAGGAGAAAATTGAATGAGAAGCTTCTCCGTTTCGGCCAGAGAGACTCAATGAGCATAACACAACACAACTATGAAGAGGAGGGATTAGTAGAGCAAGTAGGAGCAGGAGGTTTGGAGAAGCATATGATGGCATAGAGGACCACATTCTCTATGACCAAGCTCATGAAGGAATTTATATTTATTTTTGAACAACATACTTAAAAAAAGGGGTTTTGTATCACCACATTAACTCAGCTTCATTTTTCCTTATGAATGAACCAGCTGAGATTCAGCTTTACTTACAGGAGTTTGGTTTTACTGTTCTGAAGACCATAAAATCCTGGTGGAAGAATTAGAACAGTTGAAGAAAACAGTTGAGATGATCCATAGCCTACCAAAAAAAAAAAAAAACAAAAACAAAACAGAATATGGGCTATCTAACAAAACATGAACCAGATGAAGCCTCATAGCAGCTGTGCATATAGGCTGTTCTTTCTAAAATCCTCACAATCTGACTAAAATGAAAGATGATGTGATCCAGAAGGACTTTTAGGACTACCAGGTTAAATAAAGCAAGATAGCACCAAAACTATACATGTTGAATTTGTTAAGACACACTCAGCACAGTGCTGAATATTCTCCCAAGAGGAATCACAACTTACTTGATACAAACATAGCCTTAAGCATGCGTGCATGTTTATTATAACCAGGCTTACTCTCTTCTGCCTAACACGAGACAAGGATGCTGAAGAGGTGCTACTACAATATTGATTTAGTTTCTTAAATGTCACTTGAAGTCTCACTGCACTATTCACTTAAGAATTTATAAATATGAGCAACAACAAATCTTTTTCAAGTCGTTTGGGATAACCATGAAAGCCAGATCTGTAAGAAGGCACAGCAAAACCTTGTTGTCAGCACTCAGGAGAGTGATTTGCAGGCCCACCACCGCTCCCTCTAAGAGGAAGCAAACACTGCCATTTAGTGCCTTAGTATTCAGTGTGAAGTCCAGGGCTGACACACAGTCAGACTGTATGGATCAGTGTAAGAATTACCATGTTTTTTAGGTCATGGCAATATCACTTTTAGGTCACAGCACCGCTGAATCAAGCAGCAGAGACTTACAAAACAAGTCATGCCACCCTTAAGAGTGGCTGGCACTGGAAATAATACAATGAGCACTTGCAGAGCAACAGTTACGGACTTCAGGACAAGACAAGCATGTCTTGTGTTTGGTTCCTTAATGTGGGATTTTGTGGGTTGCTGACTGCTGTAAAGCACCAACTTGTCTTGATTTAAATCTTGATTTGTTCAAAGTACCACGCAAACACTTTTCAATATCTGGCTGGTGGCAATAAGGTAAATTGTGCCTGCAGCCTCACAGCTGCCCACATTACACATCCTTTGTTTGTCAAAACCCCTTTTTCACCTGATTTGATCCTTGAGCAACCCTGGGAAAGGAATTATCACAGACTGATGCAACCCAGATCCTCTAAATGCTACCAGAATTCAGTGCATTTAGGTTTCACAAGCATAGTTTTGTGTAGGGAGAGGATGGGGAAGGAGGGCACGCTGTTGTTAAAGTGGATGTTTTCTTGTCCCTTCCCACACTAAGAAAAAATCCATGCTAGGCTTGCAGTTTGAAAATAGAAGAACCAGTAGAGGTGCCTGAGGACAGCTCATTTCACTATCAGCCACTACAAAATTCCTATCAATACGAGTGAAACAATTTTTCCATGGGAAATGCAGGTCAGTCTGACCAGGAGTATTTTAAACCACTGATAATTCCCAGGGGAACAGATTCAGTTTGATTAAACATAAGTGAGATACAAACCCAGATGAGACCCAGACAATAAGCTAGTACATATGCTCCTTCAGTAACTGCAACATGGATTTTGTAATAACCAAGAAGTGGGTCCTTAAAGGCTGAGATTTGCACAAGTACCAGTTTAGTGTCAAGAATGAGCTCATTACAGAGTCAGACACCTCTCCTGAATTTCCTTAAAATTCTTTCAGCAACACACAAATATGCTCAGAATGGTACAGTTCATCATCTTCAAAGCAACAGGCTCAGTGTAGCATGGAGACATTGTTTCAAAGGAAGTATTCTATCTGCCATCTGAACACACAGCAGCGACACAGGGGCACCTGGGTTTGCTGTAGAGCCATGCTCATATCCTGACATGAGTGGGAACTATCAGGGAGGTGTTACCCAGACAGAAGAGCCAGCTGCACCTGTGAAGACAAACACTGAGATATTATGAAGAAATGGAAGAGTCGTGTCCATCAAGCATAAAAAAAGCAATTAACAGGATCTCATACAACACAACTTAGATACAACAGTCAGACAAAGAAAATGCCGCTTTTAAAAACAGCTTGAAGGCATAGAAACTGGCAGTCACATTGTACTTTAAAATGGAATATCCTTTGCAAATGATGCAAAGCCTCCCCCAGCAGATGGGAAGGTTGTTTCTTCTCACCCTTGGGCAGCTGGGCATGTGCTAGACACCAAGCCTCCACCACTCCTGTCCCCAGCTGGTTGAAAAATCCACAGAGAAGCTGCCATCCCCAAGGCTTTATGCTTTTTTCCCAATGAATACAAAGTGTTTGCAAATCCAAGCACCCATGTTACCTATCCACTTTGCAGAGGTATAAATGCCTGTGAGGCAAGCTCCAAGGCAGGCTAGGAAAGAACCCAAGAACAGGCAAAAGAGCATAACCAGGGCACAAACCTACACCAGAAATGCTGTCAGAGGCAAGCACAAGACGATTACCCATTAAAGGATGGCACATGACCCTCAAACAACCGCGTATATGCAAATGCATATCAGAATCAACATCTACGTGCAGAAGGTTTTCTCTTTGGAAGGTCAGCGTTCTCTGAACCATCTGCCCCAGAGGTTTTGTATAGCAATTCAAAGAAAGATGTATGAGAAAAAAACAGTAGGCCAACATGTTTTGTCTTCTCTTCCCCTTTACTCATCTGAAGCTACCCATCCCCTTTGTAATGACAAAAAATAGCAACAGGAAGGTCCCCAAACCATTTTGTTCCCTTCCAACTTGCCCAGTTTTTAGGGAAGTATGGACTAAAATCAAGATACTCTATTTTCCATGTCTATCAGTATTTAAGTGTTCTATGCAACATAAAAGAGTCCTAGGAGGAGAGAATGGAAGAGCTTCAGACCAGCTGGCACATAGACCTGTTCCTGGGGAGTTGCCTGGGGCTGAAGCCCAGTGATCTTTCACCACAAAAGTATTTGTCTAACCTGAGAGAGATTAGCAACTTTGTGTTGAAAAAACATGTGTTTCTGGAAACAAGCTTCAAAACAGACAAAAACCAATTAATTAATACATAATCTTAAATATTATAAAAACACAGGACAATTCCTCTTTGAAGAGGGTCCTCTCTCTCCTTTAACTGCATACTCACATAAAAGTGCTCACACTTATGTATGCATGATGCTTACAGGGCAGAAGCACTGCTTCTTTTTTTCTGAGACAATAAAAATACATAAAAAATTAAAATACATAGATTTACTAACAAATCTTTTTAAAGATAGTTTAGTTCAGCTCCTTTACATGGCTGTCCAAAAAAATTGACAAAGTTCCTGCAACTCAGTAGGACGAATTCCAAATGCATCAAAATGGCACTCAGATCATTAATGTTACAGTATTTACCACTTGCGTTTAAGTAAAAGAGAACTTCTACAAACCTGTAAATAAATCCCATTTATATTCATTAATAAACTATGTCTGAGCATGCGCTGGGTCCCACCAGATGAAACAGACCAAAAGTTAATGCTGGTATTTTGCCCCCGTGGAATTCCACTAGAACCCTTCTCCACTCACCTGATCTAAGCAATGCAAAAAGGCTGTAA
The DNA here is from genome assembly GCA_013397175.1 of Platysteira castanea. Taxonomy (NCBI): domain Eukaryota; kingdom Metazoa; phylum Chordata; class Aves; order Passeriformes; genus Platysteira; species Platysteira castanea. The sequence goes on along the minus strand of VYXC01011348.1, from coordinate 180,523 downwards.
TAGGAGCTGCCAAACATTGCCATGACTGGTTAACACACCACTGGTTAACAGCATAAGGTTTTTGTCCTGGTTTTGTCCATCATGCCCAAGAAAGAGAAGAAAAGAGCGCCTAACAGCAGTTGCAGGTCCAAGCATTTTGTTTGATATGAAAAGTGAAATGTTCCAGTCCAATTCTCTATTGTTCTACTCAATGCTACGGAACTAAAAGTTATTACAAAAATTATCAGCATAATTCTCCAAGTTATTTATTTAATTTTTCTTGAAGGTCAAGAGATTTCTCTGAATGTCTGAGAAAAGGACCAATTAAAAAAAAAGTAGCAGGAGGTTCACTGAATAATTTAGTAAACTATATGCAAGTTCTCAGCATCAATAAGTTGGTCTTACAAACTAAGCTTCTTTTTCACTCTAAGAGTTTTATTTATTTAATCCAAAAGCAGATCTTCATCATACAAAGAGAACATCAAAGGAAAATTGTTGCAGTGGGGTTAGCCTGCAACCTTCCCTGAAAACAGCTTGGATCATGGAAAGAATCAGGAACAATAATCTTGATAGATGTTCACGGATGCTCTTTATTTTCTCACAGCCTCATGGCTGGGCCTGGCACAGACGGACTACAGCAACTCCCGGGATCATGTGAACACCCACCTAAGTAAAGGATTCACTGGGTGGAGTTACATTTGAAAAGACCAGTGAGGAACAGGATTTAGACACAGTAGCATCAGGGAGCTTGGAAACCCTGTGTAACCCGACCATGCTTCCACTCCCGAGGCCCATCCCCCCCAGGGGCACCTCCACAGAAAATCTCCTCAGAGCCCTCCTTTGATAAACATTATGATTACAGGCAAATTAAAGAACTTTACACATACATATTTGTTAACTGCAGCCTTTGCACAACTGATGCTTTCAATATATAGAAAGAACAGCCCTGAAAGCTGAAAAGCAGCTTCATCGTAAATTGTTGATTTACATTTCTCTTTGTCAAATCCTTTTAGCCCTAATTGAGGGCTCAAGTTTAATTAAAAATAAAGCAGAGGGAAAATGACAGACATTTGAGAGCCGCAGCAGCAGCAGCTATGTTTACTCCCTTCATCAGCAAACAGCACAAGAAGGATGGATTTGCATTTGCTTTCATCTGCTCTTTCTTCTGATTTTAAGTCACCAATTCATCCAAATCAGGCTAAACTGCAGCCAAATTTTATAAAGTCAGAACCATTTAGCTGAACTCTTAGAAACTTGGGATCCTACCTAATGCTTTTTCCCCTGGACAGAGTGGATGGGTAGCCCAGGGCACCAGCTCTTAATAAATTATTGCCAATAAAAGCCAAAAGCCTAAATTTCTTATATCTTAAGTACTCTGTAATGGCTGGCTGGGTTTTTCATGCTCCTCTTCTGTAGTAAATGTAATGAGCCTTAGCCCTTGCTGAAACATCAAGTGTACTTCAGCAGTTGCTAGCAACATGTGGTGTAAGAGGCCCCAGTTAGCTTCCAGTAGCCATGATACACAAGCTTGGCCTTGCTGCTTTTCAGCGAGAGGCAGCTAACAGCCCTAGCCCATACCTCCCTCTCAGCTCTGAGCCTGCGAGCTTAAATCACGATGTTCAGACTACGTGGTCAGTTCTTACAGCGGTACTGTCAGATTTTGCAAGCAGCTTTTTGAAAAAGCTTCCTCCTGCCTTCCCCGCTACACACAGACCAATTATGCAGATGTATGAAAAGGTTCAGCCAAGTTTAGCTTGCACATTTAACTGTGTAAGTAAGGAGAATATAGATTACCTGATTTTCTTGCAGACTGCATTGTCTGCACAAACAGACGTACAGAGTAATAATCCTCATATTACAAAAAAGCACCTGATCTGACCATATTAGAGCTTTAGTGATGCAGTAATTCAAGTAGGCAACAAACTAATCTCTAAAATGTTTGATTAATTGCAGCACTGCTATTTTGTGCAACTCCATGAATCGTGGATATGATTACCTGTTTGTGTAACTACATAGTTAATCACCCCAAAGCATTCAAGGTGGAAGCTTGCTTTTCATCTGGAAAAGGCTATTGTAGCCTTGAACATGGGCAGGAAGACACAATATCTTATTAGACTGGACTCTGGAGACAAGGCATGAGGGTTGGTTTGATACCAGGCCCTGTGACAAACTGTGACTACAGCTAATAAAGCACTCCTGGCTCTCCACTCTGCTCTAAATTACATGCACAGATATTTAGCCCACAAAAGTACGGTTACACAAATGCAGACCAGATGAATATCCAGGCAGTTCTATGAAAATCAGAACATCAAATAGATGAATGAAAACACAACAAGATCTTTTCCTCCCAGAAAATGTTTTCAGCACCTCATAATCTTGTCTATAGCCAAGTGTCTTAGGAAGGTTTAAACATGGAAACAAATGAACCTGAAGTATCCTGTGACCCTATGATAACAAATCGGCAGGGTGCTCAAGGGGGAGCTATCCAAGCAGAGCTTACCTTCACATGCATATAACATGAATTAACTTTTTCTATTCATCACTAGACAACTGCTATCAGATTTTGATTTGTGTGAAAGATTACTCTTTATTTATTATAAAAAATAATATTTTTTCTTTCTGTTAGGAAACAACTGCTCCTAAGAACTCCCCCTGCACCAAACTATTCACAGCATAGGAATTCCCTGAGATTAAGTCACTGCCTCTGTATTAGCAAACTTCAATAAGTATATTTTTCATGAACCTGCCTAATCTTCCTTTGGGCTGATGAAAACATTCAACACCCATCCCAGCATCCCATAGCAAGAAGTGGTGTGGTGTAACTACCCAGCAAGTGCAGTCCTCTCCTAATGTTTGCTCTGAACATGCCTCTGGAAAGATTCAGGTGATGTCTTATCCCATTGCTTGTGTGCCACCACTTCCAGCCATGCAACTCATGGTTTTATAGCCAGCTGTGATACCTCCTCCTACAGTCTCATCTCCAGTTCAAGAAGTCCTGACTTCATCTTTCCTGAGCTGGAAGTTTGTTGTAACTTATCCTTGTTGTAGCTTATCCTTGTTGCCCTCTTGTGGTTTGACACTGGCCCAGTGCCAGGCACCCACGAGAGTCACTCGCTCACCCTCCACTACCACAGCTGGGCAAAAGGAGGGAAAAGAGGAAAAAAGGTTAACAGAGGCGTCATGGGAGAGATAAGGAGAGCAGGAGAAATATTTCAAGGGCAAAATAGGCTCAGCCTTAGTTGCTAAGTAAAATTTATTACTAACAGAATCAGAGGAGGGTAATGAGAAGTAAAATAAGCCCTTAAAACACCTTCCCCTCCCCCAGGCCCTCCCTCCTTCCCACTGACAACACAGGGAGGCAGGGCAGGGGGTTTTGGTCAGTCCATCACCAGGATTTTCTTCCGCTGGTCTGGGAGAAGGGTCCTTCCCTGTGAGGCCGTGGGGTCCCTCCCACGGGAGACAGTTCTCTGTGAACTTCCTGACGTGGGTCCACTCTCACGAGCAGCAGCCAAACCGCACCTGCAGCAGCGTGAGTCCCTGCCACGGGCACACAGCCCTCCCAAAACTGCTG
>VYXC01011348.1:145794-176565 GCA_013397175.1 Platysteira castanea | reverse complement strand
GGGCTGTGGGTGGATCTCTGCATTCCCCGTGGGCCCATGGGCTGCAGGGGCACAGCTGCTTCACCATGGTCTCTTCACCATGGCCTGCAGAGGAACCTCGGTTCTGGCACCTGGAGCGCCTCCTCCCCCTCCTTCTCCACTGACTTTGATGTCACCGTGTTGTTTTCCCTCACAAGTTCTCATCTCTTCCACTTCTCTAACTAGAAGCAAAAACCCCATGACTTTGTTTTGATTTTCTTGTTAAATCTGTCATCACAGAGGCGTTACCAGCCTCTCTCACTGGCCCAGTTTTGGCCAGCAGCATGTCCATCTTCAGAGCCATCAGCCACTGGCTCTGCCGGACATGGTGGGAAGCTCCCAGCAGCTTCTCGCCATCTTTGCGGCCCCCCTGCGATGCAAAACCAGGCCGTGCCAAACCAATACACCCTCACTGAGCCTTTTTAGGCCTGCCACATGCTCCTGGCAATACTGGCTAACCAAATTGCAGTCAGTATTGATTATGCCTGGATTGACACATAATAATGATGTGCTCTACTTTGTTTCTGTTTCTTTCCCCATGATGCCTACTGTGATTTGCTTTTTTGACCACCAAAGCAAGTGAATTTTATTCCTCCATTATTTAAAGTTTGTTTCAGTGCTGATAGTAACAGTCAATAGAGGATTGAAAGGTAGACAGATGACAAATGCACATTTCTCAATAGCCTGGAAAATAGACTGCAGACATTCTCTGTATTCACTGTTAATTGCATATTTCATTTCAGTTAAAATATAACACCAGACACTTTCTCTTGAAGCAATCCCAATAGGATTATTAAAATGTATTGGCCACTTTGGGAGCATGCAGTGACTCTATATGAGCAACAAGATCTAAAGAAGGTAAAAGTGCACCCAGAATGTTTTATTTCCAATAGCTTTCACCCTTTCTGTTTTTCAGTGCTGTAATTGGAGGAAAAGCAGGGATGTATTTTATGGGTTTGCAGATACATGACAAGATGGAAAAGGAATTTGTTCAGATTTTGGGTCAAGTGTTTGATGAACGTGGGCAAACCTTCCCATTGCTACAGGAAAGTAATGTGGTTAACGTGGTGCAGGTGGTCAGTGGAGAGGCTGCCGTGTTATCCCAAAAGCGTCCCTGGCAAGGGGGCCCTGGCTCTGATGGCTGCTTAGCACGCTAGCTGGCTGACTTTCACACCCGTGCCAATGGAGGCACGAAAGCACACACTCACACTACACTGGATAGCTCATGTGTTACCAGAGGCAAAGAGTCAGGAGGGGTGCCTCGTATAGAGTTCCGAAGGGTTTATTGTAAATCCACATGAAGGGATCCATGGATGAAGAACCTGAACTGAGGCCCGTGACAAACTTATATAGGGGTACAGAGAGGAGGTGGGCAGAGCTCCAGTAACCAATGGTCTGAGGGTCCAGGGGCAGAGAGAAGGTGGGGTCATATAACAACAGCCTTTTAAGAGGTGAAAGGGGCGTATGGCCAACGGGCCAGCCAGGCAGACCAAATCTGCATAGAACCACAAAGCCTGATGGGGGAGGCTTTTCTCACCCTGAATCAGGAGTGAGCTTAAACTTTGGAGCTGGCCTACCAACAGGCTCCTCCTGCTCCTGGGCTCTTTGGCCCCTCGGCTTCCACCGCTGCTGGCTCAGCTGTCACAACATGTGGTGATTTTTTATCAAGAAACCAACCCTCTAAAACCTTTTGCAAGATCTCTGATGACTTGTGTCAGATGACTGCCAGCTTGATGATACAGCGCTAACGAAAGGTGAAAGTGCCAAACCCTGGCTGGTGTCAGCATTCTTGGCCACGGCAGGTCAGATCTGCACTGGGGTAGGCAGGGCTTGGAAGCTTGGGAATAAGGAATTCATTCAGGTATCACCCAGTAACATAACACCCCCTACTGCTGGATTTGAATGCAAACTGAGAGATGGGGTCCATGTTTCTGAGTTTCTAGAAAAGCAAAGCCATAGGACTTAGACTGCTGGCTAATAATAATAGGCATTTTTATTCCCAGGTAGGATCTATCCTGGCTGTTTCATCAGTGTTGTACCTGACAGACCCAAAACACACCCCAGCTCATGACCTCAAATTCTTCCTTGAAAATTTTACAAGCTTCAGCAATGTGATGGCTGCTCAGGGAATGGAAGTGGTTTGTTCAGACAATAGTTTTGCTTATGAGTGCTTGCAACCCTGGAAACTGTACAGGAACAAGGAAACAGAATGTCTCTGTGTAGATGGCACAACATTATTGAGAAAGGAGAATGTGTATCCTGTAAATCAAGCAGGAGTTTTTTAAAACTCTCTTCCTTTTAATCAGAATGCTGTGAGGGAGCATTGGCTAGCAAGAAGCACTGAAAACTCCTGCCTGCCTGCAGATTATTGTTCAGTCTTTAAGTTTTTTCTATTTCCATGGCTTCATCGGGCTCAAATATTCTTGTTTGAAGGTGAAGGTGCTCAGGTATGTCTTTCAGGCCATACTTTCAGATTGGGCTGAATCTGTGTGATTGTGATAGAGGCAAAAGAGGACCGGGTCTTCAAGTGCATCCTCCCCTTCCCCACCACAGCCCCTTTCCCTTTCCAAGGTCTCTGATGTTCGGTGTAGTTTGTCTAAGATAGGAGCACCAGGTTGGTATTGCAGGAGGAATTGTCTGTGTGACTGAACAAGCAATATATTCCAGAGAAGGGGGAGCTGTTTGTCTTGACTTTGATGCATACTGGCCTGCTGAAGGGTATGAAATGCTGCTGGAGACTGGAACAACTGAGTCTTCCAAGACTGCAGGCAACTTCTGTGGGCATATTCCTGTGCCAACCCCATCCCCACACCGCCCTGCCCCTTCCCAGCAGGGATGCCTGTAGCGTACATCCAGCCTGAACACCTGCTATTGGATGTGGGACTAAAAGCACTAAGAGCCATCATGCTAAACTCAGCCTCTGCGTTTGATGTCCCTTCCAGCTGACCAGCTCCTACTGCAATTTGTGCCTCTAGTCCAACAGCACTAGACTGCCATGAGCTGCAGATTTTTACTCTTTTATGTGCAGGTTGGCTAGCTTTTAATAACCATATGAAAATTTTGTATCACTTCTAGCATTTTAAAGAAGAGATAGAAATTTGGTGATTGATAGTGATCCAAACTAAAGGCTACATTTACTAACCATTTTAGCAATGGTGGAAAATTTATTCTGTGTACTGAGCAGTTAACATGCTCCTGTTGGTAAGACAGTACCTGTGGAGTAGGAAGAAGTGGGGAGACATTTTAAGCAGCAGACAAATTTAATTCATGGGTTTCTGCAGGGAGTCACTGGGACACTTGCTCATCTTTCATGACCTCTTCTCCTGCAGCCCTGGCAGCCTGCACCTGGCTCCTTGACTCCACCAGGGCCAAGTGAGAGGTCACAAAGAGTAGGAGGATACTGCCCTTGGGCTGAGTTTGCCTGGGACGCAGTAGGAGAGGTGAGCAAAAGTCTGTCCTGGAAAAGATAATTTCTGGCCCTGCTAGGAAGTTAAAATAAACCAAACCTTAAACTTCAAGCTTCTGCCACGCAGGAAGGCTTTAAGGTTTTAACATGCCACACCACACTTTTGCAGGACACTGCGTTGCTGGCCATGCTCCTGTGTACAGAGTGCTCGTGCCAGGAAGTTGCCTGTGTTCCCTTCTGAGGGGTGTCCCCTCACCTCACAGGAGACACCAGGGAGAAGATGGAGGGCCTCATCTCCTCACTGGCACATTCTGGAGTCAGACTGGAGGCAGCAGCCAGTCTGCTCCACTGCACCTGCAGGCAAGCAGGGTTTGGTTTGCCTCGATGGTGGGCAGTGCTCACTGTGGGCAGCCATGCCGGGAGGGTTTGGGGCACATTTCAATGATGAGACATTCCGGAAGTGCAGTCCCACCAGTGGCAGAAGCCAGCAGGCTGCACAGCTGGGTCTTGTGCTTTGGTGCTTGAGGCAAATTGGGGCTGGAGAGCCCCAGTGGGTAAAAGAGGTAGCCAAGAGCCTGCTGTGTCCCTGGCAGCATGAACACATTACGGCATCCTGTGGTACTGAAGGGTCCCTGTAATAACCAAGGGGAAAGGACACTCCCACTGCAATGCCCTCAGAGGGCAGTCACTGTACACCCCTAACATAATAGCACAGCCTGTGTCTAATATATGGCTCCACCCCGTAACCCCAAACTGTGCTTAAAAAGCCTCCTACATGAAAAGCCTTAAATGAAGCAATGAAGCCATCAACCAAGAATACAGGTACCAGAGCTTTATTAGATGTTTCACTGGATACAAAGAAACTGGATTTTATATTACTTTTTTCTTTTACTCTAAATACACATTCTTGTCATAAAAATTCACATTTTCTATACAGAACAGTAGGCATTTTTAACACAACATTTATTAAAGTACCATTAAACAGATCCTAAAACGAGAAGGTGCAGCTCTGTGAACCTTTGTGGGCACAACACACAGGGAGCTCCATGTTTTCAGTGTTACACAATCATCCTTCCCACCAAAATGGAGACAAGTCATTCAAATGCATTAATGCTCACTGGAAATAATAAGGCTTCTGTACAGAGACCCTGAACAGTGTCAGGAGGCAGTGTGGCAATAACTAATAATCATCACCTAGATGATACTAAACTACTGATGACTGAGGCAGTCAAAAACTTAATCGTCCTGTCAAGCCCATATAATTTTTCTTTTTCTTTTTAAAATTATGTTGTTAACCACATATTTTTATTTTCAGTAGCAGTAATTACATATAACTCCAGGATTCTGCTTTAAGGATCCCTGCTTCACAGCAAAACTAATTGCATCTACTTGAGGAATCTCTTCCAATCAAACTGATCTTTGTAGGACTTAAAGCTAAAGGAAGAGATTACTACATGCCATTTTACTGCAGAAAAAAAACCCCGAAGTGCACCTCCCTCTGAGGAGATACTCATTGGCCAAGGTGATGCCTGTTTAAGAAGATATGTGTGCCTAACTTGGAGTGTGAGAGAAACCAGCCTGGGATATCAGATGACTCTCACTGCCATCTTTTAGCCCCACACACTTAACATCTTATACGACCCTGTGGACTGCTATGGTGTATTGAGGCTGATAAATATCTGATATTCACAGCTGGCAGGTAAAGGGATGTGTATGCAGAAGTCCGGATAAGGAGCACTGAGCAGAGGCAAAGGAGAGACGTGGGAAGATGCTGGATTTTGACTGAACCACAGAAGAGGGTCTGAAATCAGACTTGTGTCTTGCCTCAGGCACTGTTCAGGTGGATCTGACTGAAGCTGACCTCATACCAAACGTGCTGCTGGAGGGCAGGCACCCTACTCCAACCGGGCAGGCACCCTACTCCCACCAGCCAGGCATGAGGTGGACATTCTCTGTGTTTAGTTAGTACCTCTTTCCTAATTACCCTTGGCATCATGCATCAGGCATCTTAAACATAAAGCATGAAGGGAGAGCTAGACCTGGCCATGGCAATAGCACGGGAATCATACCTGTAGGCAATGTAGAGATTCTTAAGTAGTTCCTGCAGGGACAGGGAAATTATCATCGCTTTTTTATTTAAAGCTGCCACAATTCCTGAAAGCAGAATGCTGTACACGGGCAGGCCAGGCCACGCTGATCAGCCAACATTCATAATTTTTACAGAAGGATTTTTTTTTTTTTAATTTTTTTTTGATAAGTCCAACCTACACTGGAGCCAAGTTCAAAGCTCTTCCTGCAAATTTAAAGCTATGTTCCAACACAGGACATGAGCAGTATTGCATAGCATCCAGGCACTTCCTTAAAGCCAGGATATCCCCGTCCTCCTATCATGACTATATTCCAGAAGATGAATTGTAGGCCACTCAATTACATGATCACAACTCCCACTGACATCAGTAGGAGCTGTGTGTGCACAGAAGTGATTTGATCTGTAACACACTGGAAACCACGTCTTCGCCACCTTGTACAATCAAGGCAGTTATCAGGCAAATATCCTATTCTTTATTTACAGATATGTAAATGAGCTCCAAGTAACTTCAAGTTTAACTCCTTCGTGCCAAAAAGTGAGGGAGTCAGCTCTACGGACAACCCTTGGTACCATCTGAAACAGAACCGATAACTCTGAGATTTAACAATATTATCCTAATGCATTAAGGCAGGTCACATAACTGCCCTTTTCCTTTAGGATTAATTATTATTTCCTTGTACACTGTAGACAATCCATAATCCCATATACACACATACCTACAAAACAGCAGCACAGTAAAAACTAAATAGACCACTGAACTCCAAATACTTGTAATCAATACATTACACATACTATACAGCATATTTTAACCTTGTCACTGGGTAAACATACACAATTCAGAACATTGACTGTATGTAACACAGAAGCTACCACTGAGATATGGCAAATACATCATACACTATTAGCTTTTACTTCACTGAAAAGGAATTTAGAACTTTGAAACGGTGTTACCTGAACTCTTGAAATCACCCAATAGCCTAATCAGTTGCTAATAACTAGTGCTTCATATACTAAATTGAGGATAAACAGCACTGGAACTGTGTTTTCAGGGCACTCTGCTTTCTTTTTTTTATTTTGAGGAATTGAGCTCCACAGTTTTAAATTTCCATTGCAACACAGCCTATACTTACTACACAATGACTCTCTGCTCACTCTCACCTCAGCATAAAGGCTTAGTAACTACTTTGAAGTTAGTAGAAACTGTCTAGATTTGTATAGACAGAAAGATTGAGCCCAGCATACAGGATCATTCATTCCCTCTCAACCATGTATGCATGCATATGTATTTGTATATACATACATGCGTACATTTAAAAGAATGTTTTGAAATGGCAGGACCTACAAAACCATTAATGTATCCAACAGCAGGAGAATGCAAAAAACCCACTAATTCTGAAACTACTCTCCCATGGTCTGATTCTGATTCACCCCTCACCATACAAGACAGGAATTGCACTCCAGGAACCACCTCCTGTTTGGACTGGATTTCTGCAGGTTAGATCAGTGTGGAACAAAGATGTCTCAGCATGTGTAAACTGCAGAATGGAGCCAGATGGGTTTACAGTGCTGAGACAGTCTGTGTGTGCAGCAAAGGCACCATTTTTCAAGTTTGGGTGAAAAGAAAGGATTAAGTAATCACATGAAACTGCCAGAAAACAACAGTGCTTGATGTATGCATCATGAACATAGTGAGGGGGAAAATAATCAGAGGAAGCAAAAAAATGTTTTGGCAGTGAATGACATGACAGTTTGATTAAGTAGATGCTTATACAGATCAATAGTGTAGACAGGTATTTTTCCTCAATGGGCTGATTAGAGTCAACTAATTTCCCATGCAAGATGCCCCATAATACATGTGAAACCTTCCAAATTAATGAGATCAGAATAACACATCTGACCCAACCCTGCAAGCACATTTCTGGCTGAAATCAAAGACAGTTTTAGCTGCATATGGGTGGCAAAACTGGGCTCTTGAATGGTCCAGTTGTGCTGCATAGTACTTTCTGGCTTGTTCTTTTTTGGCAAGATCCCCAAACAACATCAACAGGGAGTGCATCTTTATCAGGACGTACAGTTTTAGGCCCTCACAGATGAAATCTTCAGAAGAGCATGGATAGTATATCCCCACATGCACTTTTTTCTTTTAGTAATTAAGGCAAGTTTGTTTACCTGTTCCTACCATAAAGTGCTGTGCTTCTCCAATAGAAAGCTTGACAGCTAAATGAAAACATATTTTTTCTGACCAGAATTTTAAGATTTTTCTAGTATTTTTCCCCATTAATGGAGAAACAATACAATTTTTCTATTATTGTTTCTTGTCAGAGTATTTTTTTTTTGCTTTGCTTTTATTTTCTATTTATTTCCAAATGAGAATTCGAATAAAACTGACACTGAGCAAACATTTCATAACAATGCTAACAAACTCTAGATAGCTCTATATTTATTCATATATATAGGCACACACACATACACTTTTTAAAATACAGCAGAGCATTTGCCTTGAGTACACCTCTGAGCAAGCAAAAAGCCTGGTGTGTCTGGTGTGTGTTTGAGCAGGCGGTACCAGCAGAAACCTGGTGTTGATGCTCTCAGATGCAACAGAATTTCAGCCATAATCAAAAAAAAAGAAACCTAATTTTCACTCCACCCAAGGATTCAGATCACTTTACTATATTAGAAGGACAGATTAACTCTTTTGACTATATTTAAGCAGCTGAAGAATCACAGGAGGAGTCTGGAAACAACCAACTCCAGCTAAATGGAAAAAAGAGCATTTCACATCACACGGCCAATAAATAAGCAAACATTTTCACTTTTCTATGTAGGACACCCACATAGGTGTGGGTTCAAGAATACATTTTCATGTTTCATTTTATATGTCTTAAATAAATTTTACTTGGAGAGCCTGTGGAAATCAGAAACAGAGTCTATCAAGCCACTCCATAACTTGCTTAGTTGTGGGCAAAAGCATTAAAGTTACACCCCTTGTTCAACAAAACCATGAGTTGTGACTCTAGGTAAATGTTTGAGGCAGTCTGGATAAAGTTTAAATGCTGTAAAAAACCTAACTGGCTTAGATCACAGATTTCACCAGAGATGACTCTTACAGTCCTAAGCTATGCAGAAGAGAATGCCACTGAAAGAGCCATCATGACTTAATAACAGCTGCATGGGTTTTTTTAAACAAATTTATACTACTCCTGTCCAGAACCCTAAATATAATTATGCAAGTGTACATGGACGTCGGTGTTATACACATACATATAAATGTGTCTTTATACTACACATCCACTTAAATTATTCTTTATTCTACACTCACATGTGCATACACTTCTTCCAAGGCAGCCTCCCAGTACAGAATAGCAGGAACTGTTCTTTTTATTCCACTCCCTAAACTAAAGCCAACAAACCCCCTATAATGCTCTTGTTACCCATCTGTTCGATATGACCATTCTGAATTTCTAAACTCTGATGGGACATAGTAGACATCATCATCCGACAGAAAATAGCAAAGAACCCTATGATGCCATTCTCTCTTCTCACTCAACCAAAAGTTCTAGTAATATCAACAGAAATTTGACCTTAATTCTATCCCATAAATCCCTGCAATATTTCAAAGAGCATTTTCCTCTGTAAAGTAAGATGTTATAGTGTCTATTGTTTTGTACAGGTGAGATGTTTTACTTTCCAAAGTTGTGCGCCTGTGTATTGATGTTTCCAGGAGATAGGACTGCCTGTTTTTTATCCACTTAGGTGTCATACAGTTGCAATGCTGTCATTTTATAAATTATTACATTTTCCATATATTTTTTATATATGTTTCTTTAAAACTAGGATGATCAGTGATTTTGTTGCTAGAACGGTGCCATTCAGTAGCTTTTCAATCTTGTGTTATGCAGTATTATATCCCACAGACAATTTAAGGACTATAGAGTACTGCTATTAGCCAGAATTGAACTACTGCACTCTTTAGGACAGGAACTTTTCACTGATGAAACTGGCACTGATTTTTTGTAATCCATGGAAAAGTGTTCTGTTCATAGCTGCCTTAAAGAGATGCTTAGACTGCACCTATTTTTAAGTGCAGTTTCAGTCTTGCAGAAATCAGGTTTCCACAACAGGACAAAATACTGCACATCTTAGAGAATGCACAACTCGCTTATCTTACTCTCAATCCATGCTAAACACAGACGTTTTCCTATTGAATTCAAAGGATACAGGATCAGGCTCTTACATAAGATTAATCCTGGGAAGAAGTGGTGCTCAAAGCTGGCCTAACTGTGTTCCTGCTGGAATCAGGGAAAATATGCATCAGCAGCTGTTCCATAGAGGTTCATATTGTGATCAGTGTTATTTAATATCTTCATTAATGACACAGATGAAGAAATTGGGTGCACCCTCAGCAAGATGACACCAAGCTGAGTGGTGGTGTTGATGCACCTGAAGGATAGGATGCCATCCAGAGGGACCTGGACAAGCTCGAGAAGTGGGTCCATGGGAATTTCATATGGTTTAACAAAACTAAGTGCAAGAGTAGCCCCTGGTCAGGGGGTCAGCACAGGCTGAGCATGAACAGACCAAGAGCAGCCCTGCCCAGAAGGACTTGGGGGTGCTGGGGGTGAGAGGCTGGACATGACCCAGCCATGGCACTCACAGCCCAGAGAGCCAAACGTGTCCTGGGCTGCATCCAGAGCCCCGTGGGCAGCAGGGGAGGGAGGGGATTCTGCCCCTCTGCTCCGCTCTGCTGAGACCCACCTGGAGCCCTGCATCCAGCTCTGGGGTCCCAGCACGGGAAGGACAGGGACCTGTTGGACCAAGTCCAGAGGTGGCCAAGAAGTTTATTAGATGAAGGGAGCACCTGTCCTATGAGGAAAGGCTGAGAGAATTGGGATCGTTCAGTCTGGAGAAGAGAAGGCTTTGAGGCAACCTAATTTTGGTCCTCCAGTATCTGATGGGAGTCTACAAGAAAGGTGGAGAGAGACCTTTTACAAGGGCATGTAGTGATAGAACAAGGAAGAATGGTTTCAGACTGAGAGTAGATTTGGATTAGATATTATGAAAAAATTCTTTGCTGTGAGAGTGGTGAGGCACTAGAACATGTTGCCAAGAGAAGCCGTGGATGCCCCATGCCTGGAAGTCTTCAAAGCCAGGCTGGATGGAACTCTGAGCAACGTGGTCTAGTGAAAGGTGTCCTGCCCACGGCCAGAGGGTTGAGACCAGATGATCTTTAAAGATTCAACCCAGGCCATTCTGTGATTACAGAGTTCGGCCAGTATCACATACCTGCTGGCTTGACCTGAGGCAGAGACATTGGAGAACCTGATTTTGAGAATAAAAAGCAAGCAGGATTTAGTCTGTGCTTTGTGCAAGCTACGCAGTACGTCATGTTTACTGTCCACAGATTATGGTACATAACACATCATGTTTACTGTCCACTGAATATGCATGTGTTAGGAGCATGACTTTGGATTTACATCACAAAGGCATTTAAACCTGCAGCTCACTGATAATTGTGATCAGTTAAACCGCCTAACAGATGAAACGTAGTAGCTTAAAATTTTCGTGCCAGATATACTGTCCTCAGTCTCCTGGTGCAGTGCTCACACCACTGGGAATCCTGCTCTGAGCAGGAAGAGGACAATATATACATCCCCTTGCTCTGAAAACAACAAACTTGGCACTGTTCATAACCACATAAGACACATGAATCACATTTGGTACCTCATGGAGAACCTGTAAATGGCCTTCTTTCATCAAACACTGTAAATATGTTTAGTTTTGCTCTTCACATGAAACACAAATATGAAAAATGATCATAAATGATGAAAACATTTCCCTTATGCCCACCCACTAAAGCCCTAAACACCTCAGTGTGTTACAAGAAGATGAGTGTTTTACAATATAATCCTTTTAGAATACAATCTTTCTTTTTTTTCAAATTCAGAATAATGCAGCAATATCACAGTACTATCAAGTAGTGTCATCTTCACCTTCATCCAGAGCATAGTTGAGCTTTATGACTGTGCTGATAAAGTCACCAAGTTCTACAAAATCTGCAGTGATAATATTCACACCACTTTCTCCTGCTTTCTGAGTTCGGACCCACTCCATCATTGCAGGAAGAGCCCTACAGAGAGAAGAGGAACAATAATTACTCATAAATCAGCGAGACAAATGCATCGAGGCAGGATTTACCGACAGTGACTACAACTGATCTTACTTGGTTTCTATGGCAAAGAAACCAAGTGAGACAGGACACAGGTCACTGCCCAATCTTTTTTAAAAACTCTTTTAAATTTTCATTCTCTGGGGAAATAATATGTTGATTGTACTTCAACTTCTCAGTAGAAAAGAATGGAAGGAAGATCATGCAGGCTCATAGTAATTACTGATTTTGCCTAGGCACAAGGCAAATACCAGATACTTTTTGATATCATCTGGTCATATGACTCCAAGGGAATTGTTTACGGAAAAACAAGTAACAGACAACCGAGCCATTTGCAAAGCAGGTTTGATACACTCAAGGAAATGTTGAAAATAGTATTTTAGGGAACACAGAGGCAACCATGATTCCTAGAGTAGAAGTATTGCATATACCAAAAATTCTTTCTTCACAGTATTGATACCTGAGCCATGAGTTAATTAGACTAATCATAAACCCGTAGTTGGTAACTGAAATAGAAAGCACCATAGTTATATCAACTCTTTTCTAAGATGGCACATTTTAACTATGTCAGATCCTTAGCACAGGAATACTGGGGTCTACAAGATATCTGCCTAACTGTTTCTGAGTACAAAGAAATTTTTCTAACATTTTTCTGTGAAAATATAAACTAACAATCACAACAAATATCTATGAGAAAAATAAAAGGCTCCTTAGTCTAGCTGAGGCTGTCAAGCAGCAAAATCCAGTTTTTAGAAGAAAGATGTTAACAGAGTTCCAGAAAAATAAGGTACATATTTTTCAGAGAAAGGACATTTTTCAGAGAAAGGGTAATTGACCATTGGTACAAAATCCCAATGACTGTGGAACTCTGCAGCACTTTGAGTCTTTAAATCAAGCCTGGGTATCATTCCAAAATTATACTCCTGGTCAACCTCAAGCTGCTGAGTTAAATTAAAGAACCTAGGGTCTGGGCAGGGCTGCAGTCAGTCTAGATGAGCATTGTGTTCTCCCTTTGCTCTAAGATCTATAAATCTGTGATTTCCCCTAAACCAGCATGTTGTGCAGCCTTTTTCACAGACGCAAGGTACATGGAAAATTTCGGTCTGACAGTAATTTAAAAGAAGCTGAACATGTTGAACCTAAATCTCCTATCAAAAGCTTTAGGAAAACAGATCTAAAGAAAAGAGGACTATTAGCAGACAGAGATTCTACTTGTCAGTGGCTACTAGAATCAGTCACCTTTAAAAATAATTTAATACAGAATAAAACCCAAGTAGCTAAAATTATTCCTCTCTATGATTTCACAGGAGAATACTAAGGCTTTATTTCACCAAAATGTACTTCAATCTACTGTGAGACCACATATCATCAATACATTTTATTTCAGTCATTGATTCAGTATGACTGAAGCACTTCTATGTATGCATAGCAGCCCATAAAACCAAATTCCAGCATTCTGCTTTTTGTGAACCAAGCCAGCACCTTCAGATTTAAGCTTATGTAATCCTGAAAAGCTGCACTTTGTAGAACTGTAACAAGGCACAGGTCAGGTGTTAAATACCCAGCAGTGCCTGGACTGCTTGCAAAGATCTGCAAGCAACCAGAACCGGGACAGATCTCAGCAGAGCACCATAGACCACCAAGGTGATAAAAGGCAGCTCAGAGCAGCTGTAAGCTCCACTGCACCTTCACATGTGAAAGGTACTGCTGAACTCTGCACAGAGATACCAGGTCGAACTTACAAGATGGCAGTATGTTACTTTTGTATTTAATACCATCCCATTTAAGCCCAAAGAGTTTTAGGTTTAAAGGTGAAATAGTTCACTGTAGACAGGCACATATTTTTCCTTCCTTCTTTCTGTGTAAGTTGATAACCTTGATATTTTACTCCTCCATGAGGCATAATTTACTTCTTTTGGCGTCTTTTATGTGTTCTGTAGCTGTTTCTGATGTAATTCTTTCTTCGCACCATAGAGTTTGCCGTCCATACACTCACCCATACTGACTGAAATACTGTTTTCCTTCTCCTAATGTGTTCTTAGTAAGTCAGACTCCACCAAACAGCCATGCCTCCTTTTGATTAGTGCTTTTATCTTAAAGGTAGCCTGCTTGCCATTTCATCTGCAGTTGGCTTGATTAGTTGAATGGGTTATTTTTGGTTTACTGGTGTTTCACACAGGACACAGTTGCACGACCCTCTGCTCATACATAAATTGCTAGATAAAGTCATGGAAATCTTTTGTTCATGAGACTAGAGAGCATTTAAAGGTAAGTCAAAAATGAATCACATTATCAAACAAAAGGCTTATTTTCATAGCAGAGCCAAATAACACAATCCTGTAAAGAAAAGATAGCTGAAGAAAAGATTCCACTGACCTTACAGATTTAATCTAGGCTATGTAGCTCTGTTTATGACAAAAGTTAATACAAAAACCATACAGATCATCTTCCTCCCCTAGTGCCATCTTGAAAGTGGATTACACCAATGACTCTAAGAAATCACATGTTGCTCAGTTTCAGCACAAATATCTCACACACTCAGAATAATTATTAGAATAAGTGTGCTTTAATAGTCCTCAGGGTGCCTTTGTGGTAGCAGTACAAACCTTGTTCACCCTGCCCTGTAATTTCTAAATTGTGCCTCAAAGTAGTGATTGTTCTCACCAAGGGTTTTAGTCAGGAGAACAAACCACCTACTTGACTGGGCTCACAAAAGCCCAGTATGTACCATGGTCTTCGTAGACATTCTTGTGTGGTTCTCTCTCAGACATGGGGGAAGCTTCTAGAAACTTCTCAGAGAAGCCACCCCTGTAGCACCCTCCGCTACCAAAACCATGCCGCACTTACCCAATCTATCTTGCTAGGCTGGTAAGAAAAGATTTTGTGCACAAGCATATACTCACAAGCCTCCCAGCCTGCAAACCCTGAGAGCATCACTGCCTCTGTGTTAGGCAGGTCCTGGCTCTCCTATGGAGGATATCCATGCTTTAAGGTGCCTCCCACAGCTAGTACACTCCAGCCCTTATAGCCACAATCCCAGTTCTCAAAAGGAATAATTTCTAACCCCTACGGGTTCCAAAGCCACTGTGTAACCCAGAGCCACATGCACAGAAGGTGCTGTTTGTCTTTGCTTAGAACCAGGGAGGAGAGTAGGTGTGCTCCTCTGCACACCTGCAAGACCTGTGCCAGGAGAAAGAGAGAAGTCCTCTCCTCTTACCTCACTACCTGGGGCACTGTTTTCATCCTGTTGCAGCTCCTCTGGCCTAGATTGGAGTTGGACAGATTCAACCCTGCCATGCCAGTGCAGCACTGCCCCAAAAACCAGCATCTGAAGTCAGCTTGCTTTTCCACATCCCTGGTGGAAGCAGAGGAGCTAGTGGTACCAGTAGTGTAGGGAGGGCAAAGACATAGGGCTGAGGGGCTTGAGCACTGGCAGGGAAGGAGGGGAATAGCATGTTACCTGGGTTTGACAGTGGATTGAGATCAGTAAACTTGGTGATAAATTTTCTGGCCTGAAGGAATACGTAGACTATCTCATTCGTTTTTGATAATTGGAAACTAGGAGGTACCAGACTGCTGCCCCTCACTAGCAGGATGGTAGGAGTAAAGCCATGTGGCTGACTGATGTGGAAGGACCTCACGGGAAGGGCTGTGGTCCAGCCCCAGCCACCACCGCCCCTCTGCATAAGCAGACAGATCCAACCCGTGATGCCCAGCAGCCTTCTGGAGCAGCCTTTCCACCTGCCAAAGACTGCATGGAGTGGAGGAGATCTGGGTGATAGGGACCTGCCTATGCTGGATAATGCAGTCACACAGAGATACTTATGTGGCTGTATTTCTTCTGAGACCTAAGCTTTTATCTCCAGGTAGCATCTCACTATGTCAGTCAGAGGTACTCATAATTTGGGCATGACCTGGGTATCAGGATGGTTTACATCATGACTGCAAACATGTCCTACATCACCATTTTCAGCTTTTTGTTTTTGAGGAGCCATGTACTTTCTCATATAGCATTGCTACAGAGATTTTCATTTACAATACAGTAAAATCTAGGCTCAGCTTTGACACTTATTTTATTACCTCTATTTTCCCTGTTCTGCTTTCTTGCTCATATAAGCAGAAATGTGCACATATTTATTTTCAAGTTTTTCTCTTCTTTCAGGAACCATTTTCTGAGGCATTAAAGGAGCTCTGCTGAGAACCACTGACCTCAACTACAAAACAGGCATAGCCCTTTTCAAAGCTATTGAATATTCAAGACGTCTTTCTTCTTTTTTTTAAATCTATCAAAGCTCTCAAGTGACTTCAATGGTATTGAATTTTGTTTAAAAAATAATAATTAAGCATTCAAGTAGCTTCAGTTCAAGCAGTAAAATCGTGAGTCCCATTAAAAGCTTTCAGAAAGAAAATATGACCTAATTAGTTGTTTTACAATTAAAAAAAAAAAAACCAACCTGTTCTTAGGCTATTTTAGTTCAGAAAGAGGGTTGGTTATTTGGTTTTTTTAATGCCTGAGTCATGAAAGCCAGACAATGTGACAGAAGACTAATGACAGCTGTGCTCTAAGACAGGACCTCCCGTGGCGGAACAGCCGTTCCTCTCTGCAGAGCTTTCATGGGAGAGGAGAAGGAAAAGCAACCTTGCAAACACGAAACAGAATGGCTATTCACTGTTTAACGAGAGTTTGATCACTAAAGGCACAGAACAGGTTTTCTTCTGGAGTGCAGGGAGTCAGTACAGCCTAATCCACAGTAAGAAATTGGTCCCATTCACAGGGCGTGATGCTGCCGAGCATTAAGTGCCTGTTACCAGTAACACCAGTAAGAACTGCAGCAGGTCTCCTTGCTCAGGGCAAAGTGACATGTGGCATTTCTTCCCTCTCCAGTGAAGTACACACCCTGTTCCCTGCAGCCTTTTGCAAATAGGTGTTAGTGCTGAACGAAGCCAGCACCCCTCTGCAGGAGGCTGTGCTTACACGAGCCTGAATCAGAATCCCTATACTCCTTAACTTCCCCCCTCTCCATTCAATTTTATCACTGTTTGCAAGAACACTGGATTCCAAAGCTGTAATTCAGCATATGCTCATGTTGGCTTTTCAAGGATGATGAGAATTCATTACTCCAGTGGGAGCAGTGGATTTCCTGTGTGTCACTGAAGCATGAAAATCACAACTGGAAAGAACTTTGAAAAGTTATTCAAGTTCATCCAGCCCACCTTGAACAGGATCAACTACGCAAAGATCAGTGATACAAATCACTCCTGGTAAATGTTCAATTTAACCTATTTACAAGTCCCCAGTGAGGGAGATGTCACAACATTTCTCTGTATTCAGAGCACCCCTATACAGATATCTTTCTGCATCCTCATTAGCTTCAACAGGAGTACCCACAAATAATGACATGGCACGCTGCTCAAGAGCATTCACCATGCCCTCATTCTGCTCCTGCTAAAGATTTACTCTGCATCTGTAAATAACTTCCCTTGTGAAGGATGAGCCTTAGGTACCATTCCACACTACATCATTCTACCATAATTTTATCTGTCACAAAACTAGTTTAAAAGGTCTCCTCTTTTCTATGCCAGCCATTTATTTCTACTCCCTGATCAAAATTTACCATTTTCTTAGTGGTGCTAATAGACTTGTAGAGACAAAATTAATACAGCACATGGAAATGGTCTGAATTAGCAGAAACAAAAAAAGTGGTTTTGCTCTCCCTCTGTCCCTAATTCATTGACAAGTTTTAGTTTATAACAGGTCCTCCCTAACTGTTGAAATGTGACAAACAAGGATCAAACAAATTCAAGTATAGAGATTTACAAGAGCTCAGCTCAAAAAGGCTGGAAAGGAACTCCTCAGATTCACTTCCACACCCCTCAAATCCTCTTTAGGCAGCACCAGCATTGTCATAAAATTGGCACCACCAAGGTCAGACTGACTCAAACCAGAAAATTTGGGGAACATTGGGTGAGAATTTCTTTCCCTGGATCCTGAGTTAAAGTTACTGCATGAGCTGCCATGTTGCAAGAATTACCTGCACTAATATCTAACAACCTTGAATTTATTCTTCTGAAAAACTTGTCTTTAATTCAATCATCCTCAATTGCATCCAATACAATTTGGAAATGCATCTATGCAGATGACACAGACAAGCATGCTGGGGTCAGATGCATCTTTTAATGTAATTATCTTAGCAGCATACTCTGCAGTCACCAGATGTCTTTTTCTCTGATTGAACTGGTGTTGGCTTTCTGGGTTTCATTTATAAAGAGAGGCAGAAATGAGCTCAAAAGGAGTATTCCTGCCCTCTCTTCAAAAAAAAATTTCAGCTGAATTTGTTAAACCTACATCTTGTACAAAAACACAGTGGGATATTTAATAGCAGCAAATGGTGGTTTCTGGAGGTAATTAATGTTCAACACCTCATTTTTCCCCGATTCCCTGTTTTTAGCCATTGCACTTAGAGCATTAACTAACAGCATTAGGAATGCAGGCAGTAGGAAAAGGACTCAGTGGACTCTGCAGTATAAAAGATCTCATTAAGGAGACAACTCTAGTATTTTGGCTACTCTGTTGGTTAATACAGTAGGGAACTGACGTGGCAAAGCCAGAGCTAAAAGTTTGATCTGCTACCATACAAACCATGGCATTTATCTTTTACATTATGACTGAAAGGCCTTGTAAAACATGTAGTTACCCTAATATGGAAAATACACAATAGTCTATGGATTAAAAGGAAAAATACTACTTGCTATGAGAATATCTTTGTTCAAGGCGTTTTTCTCAGTGATTCAGCAGATCAAATTAGAGAAGCTCATCAACTGCTTCTCTAATCTGGAGTTGTGCATAGCATTTGACATGGTCATGATATCCTTGTCTCTAAATTGAAGAGACATGGATTTGGTGGATGGATCACTTGGTGGATAAGGAATTGGCTGGATAGTCACATGTAAAGAGCTGTGGCCAATGGCTTAATGTCCAGATGGAAAACTGTGCCAAGTGGTGCTCCCCAAGGGTTGGTATGGGGACTGGTGCTGTTTAACATCTTTGTTGGCCACATGGACCGTGCGATCGAGGGCACCCTCAGCAAGTTTGCTGATGACACTGAGCTATGTGGGGCAGATACAGGGGAGGGAAGGCATGCCACCCACAGGGACCTGGACAGGCTTGAGAGGCAGGCCTGTGCAAACTTCATGGAGCTCAAGGTCAAATGCAAGGTCCTGCACACGGGTCAGGGCGACCCCCAGGCTGGGGGCTGATGGGATTGAGAGAATCAGGGATGNAGCAAGTTTGCTGATGACACTGAGCTATGTGGGGCAGATACAGGGGAGGGAAGGCATGCCACCCACAGGGACCTGGACAGGCTTGAGAGGCAGGCCTGTGCAAACTTCATGGAGCTCAAGGTCAAATGCAAGGTCCTGCACACGGGTCAGGGCGACCCCCAGGCTGGGGGCTGATGGGATTGAGAGAATCAGGGATGCACTTGGGGGTGCTGGTGGATGAGAAGCTCCACATGACCCAACAATGTGCACCTGCAGCCCAGAAAGCCAACCTGGGCTGCATCCAGAGCAATGTGGCCAGAAGGCTGAGGGAGGGGATCCTGCCCCTCAGCTCCGCTGGGGTGAAACCTCACCTAGACTGCTGCATCCAGGTCTGGAGCCTCCAAAATAAGAAGGAAACGGATCTGTTGGAATAAATCCAGAGGAGGCCATGAAGATGATGGCCTGAAGCAGGAGGCTGGAGTACCTCTCCTAAGAACACAGTCTGAGAGAACTGGGATTGTTCAGCATGAAGAGAAGAGAGGAAGACCACAGAACACCCTCCAGTACCTACATGAGGCCTACAGGAAAGCTGAAGAGGAACTTCACAAGGGCATGTAGTGGTAGGACACGAGGAATGTCTTCAAACTGAAAGAGAGCTGGTTTAGATTAGGAAGAAATTCTTTACCTTGAGGGTGGTCAGGCACTGAAACAGGTTGTCCAGAGAGGTCACGAATGCCCCATCCCTGGAAGTGTTCAAGTCCAGCTTGGACGGGGCTTTGAGCAACCAAGTCTAGTGGAAGATGACCCTGCCCATGGCAGGGGGCTGGCATGAGATGACCTTTAAAAGGTTGCTTACAACGCAAACCATTCTATGATTCTATGTTAATCAGTTATCTCTTGGAGATCACAGAGTGGTGATGAGGGAGGTCAGAGTGGTATTCAGTCATCATTCCTTTCAAACTCTAGTAGCACAAACACAAAGCCTGAACACTCATTTACGCAGGTACCTGAACAAGGCATATTTTATCTGCTTGAGACAGTTGGTCCTGCTCCCAGTTCCACATAGAAATCTGACTGTTCAAGAAACATTAAGAAATTCACAGAAGTGAAAATATGCATAGAATATGGAAATAGGAATTGGAACTTATTCCACTGTCTGTGAAACAGAAAACCTCTGCTTTACAGAAGAAAATATCTGCCACCAATCAAGGGAACAGCTACATGTTTGGGGTTTTTTTCCTTCCCCATCTTCTAGTTCTTTAAAAAAAGAGTTATTATTTACTCATACACTTATTGCACTTGAATCCCCGTACTAAAGCGTTCAAATCAGGTGTTAGAGTCTGACTGCAGAGCCGGAACTGCTTTGTCACTGACATATGTTGTAGCCAGTACCAGCCCGTTCACAGCCAAGGTTTCCTCCACTGGACTCAGCCAAGGGCTTTGTTTTCTCCAAGAGCTGCCACCATGTGTTATCTGGGACCTTTTAAAGAGCTGTCCTGCCGAGGAACTTATCTGGGGACTCAAGGTATAGAACTGTTCAGCTACTCCCCATTTCAGAGTTTCACTTGCTGCTGCTGGTTCATTTCCTTGTTACAAAACTCACATTCTTGAAAATATAAAATTTGATACAAGAAGGAAGACAGATTTGGAGGGGGAAAAATAGAAGGTAGTACACAGAGGAAGTACTCTGAAATTTAACACAGAGAACAATGAAAGAGAATCTACCACATCAAAGGAGAAGAGGTGATTTTTAAAAGCATTTAGCTTTGCCCAGAACCTTGGAACACATATGAATTAGCAGAGTGATTATGAAAATCCCACTTTTGTGTAACAGGAAAAGTTAGTAAAAAGGTATGTAACACTAGCAAAAAAAGCAGAGCAGCTAGGTGGAAGGCAGGGTTTATTTAAGAAACTTCTGACTGCCGGCACAATTTCTCTGCTGTACAACTTGTAACAGAATTTCACACATCATTGCACAGTTTCCACTGAAATCACTATTACAATAAATCTAAATTACTTAAGTAAATAGATAAAATATGTATTTTTTTTTCAGACGAATAATGTAGCCTGAAAAACTGTTTCTTCCTGCAGATACCTTGACATGAAAGCGAATCTCACCTATATCTGAATTCTTTGCTGTTGAATACAGAAACAACGAAAAAGTACACATTTGCAGGCGACTGTTTGCCATAGTTCCTTGCTCAGTATGTTCCACAATACACTATTGAGACAGACATATGTAGGATAATTCATATGGAAGGCAAAGTTGAAAAATGAAACAAAAATAACCATATTCAAATAAGAGAAAATTGCAGTAAAGAGATGCATCTTACAGCACTCCCAGGAGTTTAATGCTTCCCTAGTGTTTAGAATAAAGGTGAAAATGTGCTTTGTTCATGAAACATTCAGCAAACAGATTATGATGAAGCAATCCACCTAACAAAGTTTAAATGGAAAATTGTAAGATAAACAATTACCTCTGAAGAAGGGAAATAGTAGTTTTTCATCCCTGCAGCTACTTGGACAGCAAGAAGCAAAGAATATAGTAAGGGCTTCAGGCAGCACATCCAAGTAACAGAAATTGGGCATAATTACAGCTCTGATTTGAATGATGTTGTGATTAAAACAAGTCAGAAAATTAGATGGTAGAAACAAAATGATATAGGAACACACAGTTTTTCAGTTAATTAAAAATATATTAAATGTGTAGCTCATGTTCAGCATAGCCAATTAAACATTCTTTTCTCACACTTTGGTCTCTTAAAACTGTCAAAACACTTCAATATTTCTAAAACACTAAGCAAATATCACTTGTGTTTTGTTACATATTTTCTTCAAATACAACTAGTCTTCAAGTTAGTCCCCATTTGACAAATAGAATCAACAACATTCACAATTCTGTTTTCCCAGCACATTTCATTTAGAGCACAAATTCCTCTCTGCTGTACCTCTCTCCACCTGAGGCATCACTTCTGCCTCTTGATGTCTCATTTTTTTCTTCACCAAGCCTTCATCTGCAAGGCTGGCTTTATCATTTCCCTTGCACAGTATATAGCAAATAGATACACAGCACATATAATAAGGATGCTTATTTCTCTGCTGTCATGGCCGCTTCTAGTGCTTTGGTGCCCCGCAACCCCACCTACCTTTGGTGCCTGGACCACACCACACACCTACTAACTCCTCCACAAAAACTGCTTCATCTCACCACAGAGAAGGACTAAGCTTCTTATTATAATTTATACATCTTCTGGCTTCTAGCTCTGGACTCCCACAGCTAAACCAGCTTTGTTAATCAGCTGGATCCCAGAGGCACTATCCTCCTAAATAGCATCCTGGGCATTGCTGTGAATCATTTACCAGGAGCAGCCTTCTCAGAGCTATTCCTCATTCCTTCTCCTTAACTTTCCTCACAACCTAGAATTAACAAGCCCAGAGCATTCATATGATAAACCCTTTACTATGCCAATTATAATTATCCGAAATACAGTACCCAGGAGATATTACAAAATAATCACTGCTCTTTTACAGTGAGAAATGTTTGTCCTGGATACAGCAGGGGGAGACAGGCTCACCAGGTTATCTTTCTGCCAAGGTGGTCCCACGTCACGGGGAACTGTGCCCCCAAAACAGACTTCTCTGACTTCTCAATAACCAGTGGGGTCATGAATGAAACCTGCAAGAGCACCTGTTTCCCTACCCATAGGTGGGAGTCCCCATCCCGTATCTCAAGACCAGAGTGCTCCCAGGGTTCCCACAAGATGACCAGCGGGGAGCAGAGCATGGTGAGGTCCTGCCCTCCCATCTCCAGTGACAAAGCAAGTGCCATGGACAAGATCATGCACAGCTGCCTTTGATAAGGCAGGTTAGCAGCCATGACATCCTCCTGTAGAATGTCTGGGAGGAACTTGCTAACTAGTGAACTCTGATCCTCTTTCAAAAGCTGATGAAGCTCATCTTAAAAGCAGTCAGTTTTCTCACTCCCACTTTTCCAGATGGAAAACTGCTGGAAAACTTCACTGTAGGGAGCCCTTCTCTCACTTCCAGCTTAAATTTATTGAGTCAGTGTATACCTGTTGCTCTTGTAAGAATGCTGGCCCTTAGCCTAATCTGCTCTCCCTCACTGGTATTTATTCCTGTGATATTTGCAGAGAGTAGGTAATCACAGAGTCTCTCACGCTTCATTGTGCCAGGATAAACAAGACAAGCTTTCTTGAAGTCTTCAGCAATTCACTCCCTGTTTATTCTAGTTAGTAGTCCCTTTCTGCAGCTGTGCCAGTTTTATCTACTCTTCAGAACATGGATGACCAAAATTGCACTGAACATCCCAAAAGATATCCTACCCACATTTTGGATGGTAGTATCAGCATCTTTCTGTGCGTGCTGTAAATGTCTAGGTGAGTAACAAGAGGATATCACCCTTTGTTCCACACAGTTTCCACCAAGGGCTAAGATTAACTAATCCTGGGTGACACTACAGCACTACCTTGCCTGGTATTCCCAGCTGATAAGATCCAGTCTTACAAAAGCATGCTCCCATCATTATGACCCTGCATTTTATACCATTGAATTTTATCTCATTTCTTCTGCAGGCATCCAGGTTTTTCTGTACATTACCCCTCAGCTTTCCACAGTTACAATTTGTTATCAGCAAACTCCCTGATTCTTTACAGCAGAATTCAAGGTCCTTAGTGGCAAAATTAAAGATGAGCAGGATCTTTGAGAAATGCTACCATTTCTACAGTCTGGTACTTCCAGCAAGTCCAACTTAATTTCTGACTTCCAAACTCTATTTCAGTTGATAATACACTACTTAACACTTTACCAACATTATGCATTATGCATTCTTTACCGGTTGCACCGGGCCATACCAGGCGTGACAAACAGGTCAAGCGACGTGATTATGCGCCTCTGCCCTCATGAGACCCCACCTGGAGCACTGTGTCCAGCTCTGAGGTCCTCAGCACAGGAAAGACGTGTACCTGTTGGAGTGGATCCAGAGGCGGCCACAAAGATGATCACAGAGCTAAAGCACCTCTCCTATGAATACAGTATGAGAGCTAGGGTTAGTCTGCCTGGAAAAAAGAAGGCTTCAGGGAGACACTGGAGGAAACAGTATCTACATCTTTCATTCTGTTAGATAGCTCTGCTAACCTCTGAACCACCCTTTTTAACATTCATTACTGGCACATTGTGTAGTCAAACAATAATAGTCATCTTTCCTTTTAACTCAACCTCAGAGCCAACCATCTTGAAAAGTCTAGATGATACCATCAATGGCAGCATAACATGACTGACAGCAAAATCCAGATGAGTCAAAAAGCTGAGTCAGACTCCTCCACATTGCATAGTCCTGAATCACTGCCTCTAGACTACATCTGCCAACACGCTGTCTGCCTGGAGTTCAAATAATTTTAGATTCTGGAGAAGGCAGTTGGGCCATTTAACTTGTCGCCAAAATAAAGCAGTTGAACTTTCTCAGAGAAAAAATAAGGACAGATTCTGATTTATTTCGCCTGCAAAAAAGTAAAGGGCTCTGAAATGTGCCACAGTATTACTTAGACAATAGAGTCTCCCTGAAGAACTCCATCCTCCTGGAGTGTTTATTATTATGTACACCAGGTTAATTAATACTTTTAATAATACTTCTGCTTTGCTTGGCTGGTGGTATGCACCTTACAGACAGCAGATAAAACTGTAGGTTCTAATAGTCATGAGCAAAGTCAGAACAGATATTAGGAATAAGAGAAAAAGATGTCACTTGATCAACAGTGATACCAAGGGGCTGGCAAAGGTTGCATGCTTCAGTGCTAGATATCCAGTGTGGTACTAAATAGATCTAAAACCAAGATTCTGAAACCAAGAACTGCTGTTCTGATAAACTCCAGCACTTCAAAATGTGATTTGGTTTCATAGTAGAAAGTAAAACCAAAATGTTGGCCTTTCCATGAAATAAAGTCCAAGATCTATTTCTGAATTTAAAAAATGAAAAGCTGTGTGTATAGAAACAGTATTAAATATTGCAATTAAGACTGTAACATAAATCTAAAGACAAGACAGAATTAATAGGAGTGAAAATCGAAATGTTTTGACATAAAGGATTTTGCTAAAATAGACTTTTCCCTGGGGAAAAACACTGAAAGGAGCATTCCTGGGGAAAAAAAAGAGTAGACTTTAAAATACCTGCAATTTTCAATAAAAAGCTGCATTGATA
Source organism: Platysteira castanea (assembly GCA_013397175.1). Classification (NCBI taxonomy): domain Eukaryota; kingdom Metazoa; phylum Chordata; class Aves; order Passeriformes; genus Platysteira; species Platysteira castanea. Next base: position 151,412 of record VYXC01011348.1, on the reverse strand, counting down.
GGAAAAGGAACAAATGGTTTTGTAATCTCTGGGTTGAAAAAATTCACACAAGCATGCACTTGATGTCACATCTAAAAAACTAACAACTGCAAACCAAACTCCTAACAAAGGAAATAAAATATTAAATAATCTACCACTGATGTGATCTCAAATTAGCTTTAAAAACAAAAAAAATTATTTGGTGACTTGGAGCATTCTTACTGGTTCTGATCAGCACTAAAAATAGGCAGACATTGTCAGAAGTCTCATGTTTCCAGTAATACTGATAACTTTTCAATTGATCTCATATTTTATTTAACAAGAACTTCACAGCAACGAACCATGGTTGCCAACCATCAGGGAAAAGGCAGACTAAAAAATACATTATATATCTTGTAAAAATTTACCAGCGGACTACAGAGAATGCATCAGCAATAAAGTAAAAGCCCCTGGAGAGCGGCCAAGAGAGGTACTTGGTCAAGAAACACTATAGCAAAGAGGTCATGGAAAACCTGAACTGTTTGGGTTGAAATGGATCTTTAAAAGTCATCTGAGGGACACCACTTGTCACTGCTGTCCATCAGGAGGACTCTGAGCTGTTAACCACTGCACTCTGGATATCTATCCAAGCCATTCCTCATTCACCAAAGTCATCAAATCTGTATCTCTAATTTAGAGAGAAGGATGTTGTGGGGGTCCATGTCAAAGGCTTTACACAAGTCCANTCTGAATTTAAAAAATGAAAAGCTGTGTGTATAGAAACAGTATTAAATATTGCAATTAAGACTGTAACATAAATCTAAAGACAAGACAGAATTAATAGGAGTGAAAATCGAAATGTTTTGACATAAAGGATTTTGCTAAAATAGACTTTTCCCTGGGGAAAAACACTGAAAGGAGCATTCCTGGGGAAAAAAGAGAGGAGACTTTAAAATACGTGCACTTTTCAATCAAAAGCTGCATTGATAGGAAAAGGAACAAATGGTTTTGTAATCTCTGGGTTGAAAAAATTCACACAAGCATGCACTTGATGTCACATCTAAAAAACTAACAACTGCAAACCAAACTCCTAACAAAGGAAATAAAATATTAAATAATCTACCACTGATGTGATCTCAAATTAGCTTTAAAAACAAAAAAAATTATTTGGTGACTTGGAGCATTCTTACTGGTTCTGATCAGCACTAAAAATAGGCAGACATTGTCAGAAGTCTCATGTTTCCAGTAATACTGATAACTTTTCAATTGATCTCATATTTTATTTAACAAGAACTTCACAGCAACGAACCATGGTTGCCAACCATCAGGGAAAAGGCAGACTAAAAAATACATTATATATCTTGTAAAAATTTACCAGCGGACTACAGAGAATGCATCAGCAATAAAGTAAAAGCCCCTGGAGAGCGGCCAAGAGAGGTACTTGGTCAAGAAACACTATAGCAAAGAGGTCATGGAAAACCTGAACTGTTTGGGTTGAAATGGATCTTTAAAAGTCATCTGAGGGACACCACTTGTCACTGCTGTCCATCAGGAGGACTCTGAGCTGTTAACCACTGCACTCTGGATATCTATCCAAGCCATTCCTCATTCACCAAAGTCATCAAATCTGTATCTCTAATTTAGAGAGAAGGATGTTGTGGGGGTCCATGTCAAAGGCTTTACACAAGTCCAGATATATGATATCCCCTGTCCACTGATGTGGTCACTCCATCATAGAAGCCTACTAGGTTGGCCAGGAAATACTTGCCCTCAGTGAAGCTGGGGTGGCTGTCTCGCATCACCTCCCTGTTCTCCATGTGACTTGGTGTAACTTCCATGAGGATCTCTTTCATCATCTTCCCTGGCACAGATGGAAGGCTGACAGGTCAGTAGTTCCCAGGGTCCTCCCTTCCACCCTTCTTAAAAATGGGTACAACATTTCCCTTTTTCCAGTCACCTGGGACTTCACCTGACTGCCATGACTTTTCAAACACCACAGACAGCAGCTTGGCAACTCCAATAGCCAATTCCCTCAGGACCCCTGCATTTAGATACTACCAGGTTCCTAAAAAGAACATGAATCTGATCTTCCTCTTACAGTGGTTTTGCTCCCCTGCCTTAATGTCAATTCCCTTGAGATATCTGGGAAGAAAGGCTGCCAAGAGGAGTCATTCCCTTCTCCATCATCATGGCATTGAGTCATGCTGCTTCATCAGCACAAGGAAAAGCAGACCTGCCACATCAGCCAGGCATGGTGCCTGATGAGAGTCCCTGCACTGGCTGACACTCCTCTTGCGGAATACAAGACCAAGCTGCACATTCATCACAGAGCTGCTGCAGTCCTCTTCCTCCAATAAAACTCTCACACTAGAGGCTGATGGTCAGTCTCAGCTAAGCACCTGTCTTGCATCAAAGACCAGGCAGAGAGACCTTGCACACCTCTGCCTCAGCACAGACTGGGGTAGATCTGCTAGACAGCACAACCTCTATCAGTGTGACCCAGTGCATTGGTATAATGTGCATCAACAGAGATGTTACTTAAGAGACAACTCAAGTTCACAAAAAGTGGCCTGGAATAAAACACATGCCACTTACAAAAAATACAGCAAGCAGGTGTGAGTCTGTATCTCCAAAGATACACCCTCTCTTCTCAGAAGAGCTGGGCAGCTGGTACAATCAATGCTGGCTGTTAGCAGGATAGGAGTCCAGAAGGTTACTGAGAGGGAATTACAGTAACTAATCCTGGATGTCAGTCCATCCAATGCATTATTTCATAGTATCATAGAATATCTTGACTTGGAAGGAACCTACAAGGATCATTGAAATCCAACTCCTGCCCTGCACAGGACAACACCAAGAGTCACACCACGTGCCTGAGAGCATTTTACAAACTCTTCTTGAACTCCGTCGGGCTTGATGTTGTGATCACTTCCCTGGGGAGCCTGTTCCAGTGCCCAACCACCCTCTGGGTGAAAAACCTTTTCCTGATATCCAAGCTAAACCTCCCCTGACACAGCTTCCTGCCATTCCCATGGTCCTGTCACTGGTGAACAGAGAGAAGAGGTCAGTGCCTGCCCCTCCATTTCCCCTTGCGAGGAAGCTCCAGTCTGCTAAGTGGTCTCCTCTGAGACTCCTCCTGGCTGAACAAGGCAAGTGAACTCAGCCACTCTTCATACAGTATCTCCTCTAGACTCTTCTGAAAGTTTGTAGCTCTTTTTTGGATACTTATACTTTCAGTTACTAAAGGACAAAGCAATGTCCTTCCAGAGCTGAAAAATATTTTTCAAAGAACAGTCCACCTGTATTTCTGAGGAGAAATAGCTAAGAAGGAAAAAACCCACCAAACCAGATGTTCATCACATGGATTAATACCTCCACAAACATTCCTCAGACTGCAGAGCTCAAATGAGGGTGCTTTCCACCAAGAGAAAACCATTCAGCTGGATTTACGTGTCTCCTGTTCTAGCACAGCCAGACACTAACAGCAGTGAAATGCTGTCTGATGGAGAGAAGAAACCAGCAGCAAATGCCACTAGGCGAGACACATCATTATCAGCCAAATGTTCTGAGCTGCAATTAGCAACGAATTCACTGTGCTTGGTGTGAAAACAGGGCAGGAGCACAGCTCTCATTTGCAGTACCACAGCAGTGACCTTACTCACCTCTCTCAGCTGAGTCCTATTCTTTACCTTCAGCAGAAGGATGCTCCACAGATGGACCAAACTGGGCACAGACACTCCCTATTCCACGTGCTCCTATCTTCATGGAAATAGCACCAGGCTTGGACAACACACAAGTACCTTGGTGACATTCCATCAGTGAGCTTGAGGACCACATGCCTGGCACCTGACAACAGCCTGAAAGAGCATCTCTGGGCACAAAACATCATTTCCTAAATCTTTATCATCTTTAAAGGCTGATGGTAACACTCTGGCTTCAGATTTATATTTTCACCCTAACTGCCCAAACCCTAACCCTCACCTCACAGTTAGCTGAAGTAGAAATGAAGCTTGCTGGGCTGACTAGTTGCAATAGCTTAGAGGAAAAAAGCAAGTCTAAGTGAAAAGAGCATGTATGGGTGGAGAGAGATGAAGAAAAGTGGCTAAGGAAAGGATGTGACAACAGTGTTCCTTTAGCAGAGGTAGATCCTCCTCCTGACACAGGATGATTGGCACAAGCCCCACACAGCTGGACAGGTCAGTTGAGAGAGTATGAAAAGTTGTGAGGAGCCATGTCCTCGCTGTTTCAACATTTTCCTCAGCCAAGTGCAGGGAACAGAGAGGTGGTCCTGGAGTTGCTTTTCTCTGGTAAGATGTGCAAATCCAAGTCAAGTCATAAAGAACTTAGCTCTGAGAAAAAAGCCTGCTCACAAGGAGGCAAGTTTCTTTTCAATATCCACTCAAACCTTGGGAAACACCAGTGAACACACTGGACAAAATGACCCCTTCCCCATTATTCAAGTAACACAGTACACTACTATACCTGCAGGAACCATTTGGCATTACAGCCTTGCCTCAGAGCTGTAATTTGAACAGGTCTCACTGGAAAATCAAAGAAGCCAGTTTCAGACATCAGAGTATGTAAATAAGTTGGGTGGTNCAGAGCTGAGAAAGGGTCTAGAGAGTAAGTCAAATGAGGAGTGGCTGAGGCAGTGGGGTTGTTTTGCCTGCAGAAAAAGAGGCTCGGGGGTAGCCCTTTTTGCTCTCTACAAGGCTGTACATGATGTACCAAGGTGGGCTTGACCTGCTCTACCAGGCAACCAGCGACAGGACATGAGGAAATGGCCCTAAAGTGCACCAGGGGAGGTTCAGGTTGGACATCAGGAAGAATTTCTTCACTTAAAGGGTGATTAGGGATCGGAACTGGCTGCCCAAGGAGGTGCTGGAATCACCATCCCTGGTGGGGATGTCCAGGAAACTACTGGACATGGCACTTAGTGGTACAGTTTACTTGGCATGAAAGTATTCGGTCAAAGGTTGGACTCCATGATCTTGGAGATCTCTTCCAAGCTTAGTGAGTCTTTGATTCTAAATCCAAGTTGGAAGAGAATAAAGATCCATGGCAGCCCCTCTTTGCTGTCCAGCAGCAAAATTAATGTCTCTGATACCCAAGATCTAATTTCATACTTGATTTACTACACAACAGTGCCTGCTCGAAGAACTGAGGGTGCAGAGTGCAGGTTTCAATACCCCACCATGGAACAAATCATGGTAAGGTTCATCCTTTGTGCTATAGCTCAGAAAACAAGAATGTTCAATAGGAAAGTGCCTGCATCTCACCATGGCTCCTATTTCCACTCTAACTACTTAGTCTCCTTCATATCTTAATACTCTTTTATGATATAATACATTCTGGATGACAGTTGCTTAGTTACAAAAACCCTCAGATCAACAACTACAGTATTAAAATATTGCCAAAGGTCAAATCCCACTGTATGATCATTCAGCATCTTATAGATATGTCTTTTATTATTTTTCTTAGTGTCTGAAATAAATACTGAAAGACATTTTAATATAACAGGCTGTGCTCTCTAGGGCAACTGTACAGCCTGGGACAATACATGGAATTATATAATTATAATTACAGACAAACTCTTACTATAATCTTTGACTACATCAAGTCTGTATGTTAGAGCTAGCCCTCCTCTCACCTCTGCAAAA
>VYXC01011348.1:88256-140887 GCA_013397175.1 Platysteira castanea | reverse complement strand
CTCCAGGAGGACTGCAGCCACCATTTAATCGGACTGCTACCAATCCCCTGACCATCAGGGGGTCAGGTTGTACTCTGACTCTGTCAGTGGGTGTTTGGTTTTTTTTGTACTATTGCATTTATTTTATTTTTCATATTAAATTGTATTTCTGACTTGGAGTCTGTCACTAGTTTGCTTTCAAACCAGTACAAACATATGTAAATCTATCCAATAACTGGCAAAAAAAGCACATATATTATCTACCTGGACACAAAGATGGGATTTGATCTGGGTATTTATTCTGAAAAGGAAAAAAAAATGTTTTTACTGAATGATGGCTCAAAGTGGCAAACATAGAACATACATCTTGATACCTTTTGTATGGATTATATACTTTGCAGATACTGAAACACCAAGGCAGTAAGATTGGAGAGAACTGTGCAAATTCTACCATGTAAATTGTACTTCATTGTACTTTTAACTGCTTGCCTATTTATTTTTTAATAGAATCATCATAAAATGAGGAGCAGTTCTGAATATAATTGATGTTTACTTTTAGAACAGTTAACTCAAAATACAAGCTCAGTTTCTATCTACATTATCATACATTCCAAGCCTGTTTCTTCCTACAGTACATTTTTTTGTATTAAAAATAAAAATTCAAAACCTGGAAGACTGAACATTAGCCTTGGAGATTATACTGAAGGTCTATTTCTCTCATAATGGCTAAAAGAATTAAGCTAAAAAGGAAACAACTTTTCATGTAGCAGACATGACTACACACTTGGGGATCATGTGGAAAATCTCAGTTGAAATTTGGCAAAACAACATTTCCAGGTTTTTCAGCCCAATTATTTATTGACATTTGAAGTTAGTTACAATTTCAAGATTTGCTGCTGAGAAAGGCATACTAAGAGTTCAAAGCCTCTGGACATTCAGAGCTCAGTCAAACATATTCAGCATCTATTTCAAGTCTCTATTTTCCAAACAACTTCAAAAAAGCACATTATGAGCCAAAGATGAAGAAAATGGGGTTTGATGGCTATTTTATTGATACAACAAGCTTTAAGAACAACCTGTTAGTTTCCTGATTTTGCTATTTCATGTTCTGAGGAACACTCAGAAAGATGTTTACCAGAGGAAAAGAATCCCTTAACAACAAGCTGTTTATTGGTAAAACCCATCAACAAAGCAGTATTTTAGTATAGAGAAGTGCTCTTCAGACTCAGGAGAGAGAGAGAGATTCCCCAGCCTAGTGGAGCCCGTGAAGAATATACCAACAGCTGCAAGTGCAGTCACACTTCTAAATCACATTCCTCTGCTCATAAAACCTTCCATGTCCATGTTGTACCATGTTAGGTAAAGTTTTTACCCATTTTTTCAAGTTCACAGCTGCTTGGAAAAGCTGCCATAAAAATAGCTCAACCTTTCTCAAATATGAGGCATGTTTTCTTTGCAGACACTGCACCTTTCATCTCATAGAACAGGATATGCTCCCAACATACCTTCCTGTCACAGGCACATCCATGCAGAGAACAAAACGTCAGCAGGCCAGTGACCCCCACTGTAAATTTTTTTTACACTCTGTAACCCTTCTTTATTTTTAATGAGAAAAAGAAAATAGCTCTTGTGTCTTGGCATTAAATTTCAGTTTTCCTACCAAGTTGTCAAGAATATAGTCACATATATATGCCTTTAAGCTCAAAATTGGCTGTGATTTATCAAAGTCAGAATTGGTAAAAATAATACATGTCTTGCACAGGCAGCTTTTTTTGTGATGTAACAACTAATGGCCTGTCAACAAACTATTCCATGTACAGAACCTATACAGTGGTCTGCTGTCTCTTTCCTGTATGATAAATGAAGAAAGACTTTCAGGAGTCAAATTCTCTCTAATGGTGTTCTGCTGTCTTTGATAGAATGTGTGATGGTAGAGAACAGAGAAACCATGCATGTTTGAGGTGTGTAAAGGCAAAGTCTGCAGGATCAGGCTTTGCTCATGAGCCAGGACGAAAAATTTTTGCTTCCATATCTGAAGCCTAATGCACAAATAAAAGCTTAAATTATCTAGCCCATACAGATAGATTCATCTAGATCATACAGATAAGATTTTCCAGTAGGGAAACCTTAGGCAAGCTATTCAGTGCTTATGGTAAAAAAACACATTTGGAAAACAAAATAAATTAGCAAAACCTGCATTCAGAAAAAAGAGAAGGTTAAGCCAATCCCTTAAGATCTCATTAGGTTTCAGTGGCAAATTTTCTTTTAACATACAAAGGCTTGTCCTTCAATGTGGTTCTCTTTAAATAAATTAGGATTATGCCAAGTTCCAACTAGCCCACAGTAGCATGGAAGAAACATCTGCTAGAGTGTCCTTAGAAGGAATTAGAAAAACAGCACATATCCAGCACAGTCAGCACCCCTTACCAGCCACAAACTTACCTCTCCGTGATCGTTTCTCTGAGACCACTTGCAACCCCTTTCACCACTGTACTAGCCTTTGGCGTCAGCACTACTTGAGATATGAAAAAGGAGCCTTTCTTTCTTCTTTCAGTGATTGATGCCTGCAGGAACTGAATCAACTTCTCCGTATCCGTTGTGTTTGCCCAGGGAGCTGGCATCATCTGGCCTGGCCACAGAAAGGCTACCTCGACAGCCACTGGACTGTGGTAGAACACTAGCACTTGGTGCTCCTTTTCCCACAGGTACTGGAGGGTGACTTCATGGGCAAATATAGCAGGACACATTTTGTTTCCATATGTGTCTTTGAGCATCTGGACAAGCTTTTCATGATGGCATTTCTGCATCCCATAGAAATGATTGAAGTCTAAGAAGACCACTTCTTTCGGGTGCTCAGTGAGAAACGCATTGATCTCCTCCAGACCTTCCTTGACTTTGGCACTGAATAAACCGTGAGCGAAGTAGAGTTCATTGTCTGGGTCTCTGGGCTTGGTGGAAATTCTGAGATCGAAATACCGTATACCTGCCCCCAGCTGGCTGGTAAAGTTCATGGTCTGTGTAGCCAACCACTTCCTCATCAGCTTTTTAGCCACAGTCCCAAAAACTGACACAAAATTCTGGACCGTCTCCGGCTGTTCAGGACCAACTGGAGAGGCTTCATCGATGTAGAAGCTAAAAGAGTCATGAGACCCTAAAAACACAAGAGAGAAAAATTATCATCATTTCACTCATATATTAAAAGCCTTTAGTGGGTTTTTGTCAATGAAAATAATTTTCTGACCTGTGCCAACACTCACCAACCACCTCCCCTGCCCTTTCTCCCAACATCAGTACATTTGTCTGACAGCATTTGCCCCACCAGCACCTTGTAGGAACTTTAAAGAAAGGCGATGTCTGTTTCACTGCCTGTCTGGATGCTCAATCACTCTCTTCCAGCGCTTGTTCATGCCTTTAGGCTCAATGAACCCAGTGGGCTCTGAACATCAAAGCAATTGTGGTAGCAAAGCTAGTCACACCCTTGAGCCAGGGAGGAGAGCCTGGCCCTCCACACTGAACCGTGCAGTGTCTACTTTGTAGAGCCAAAGGAAGAAACCAAAACAAACCAACATCATTCCACATATAGCTTTATAGCCAGCTAAAACAGGAGTTGAAAAAATGCCAAGGAACATAACACTTCTGATCTTTATTTCAAGTCTCATCTGTTCATCCACAAGGTTACTGAATGTTGTTTTCCTTCTTAAATTTACTTCTAAAATTCATTACTCTCCTTTTCTAAGTAAGTACAACAGATAGAACCAAAGATAGCACTGCATTCCACTGATAAAATTCAGAAACTCTGCTGCATGCTCTTCACAAGAATGGGATGTAAAACTTAACATGCCTATGTACAGGAGTTACCATTTTCTACAACATAAAGCTTAATACAAATACGTATGGCACTTTGCTATGCAAAATTCTCTGTCTTGAGGTATGTCCATTTAAAAAAACCCCACAGTCTCAAAACAAAAGCCACAATTAACTATGCTCAGCATTCAGACATCTACATGAAAGCAGCTCTATGGAGAGATGAGCTGACCCTAGGAGACGCTTATCACCTTTGTCAACTATTACCCTGCTGCACACCTGGTGCTGAGACCTGGCAGCTTACACAGAGACGCTGTCCAGCTGCTGGCAGAGCCACACTCCTGCTATTCCAGCCATGGATGCTTCTGGTCAGACTCGCAGCAGCAAGCAGGTCTGCTGCTCAGCCTGAGGCAGGCACACTGCTTGCAAAACTCCTTCAACAAGGTCAGCAGGACCTGTATTCTGGAAATGGACTGCAGTGCTAGGCACTCAGAGATCCAAATCCTACATCAAAATGAGTTCAGAGCACTACTCTTGCCTGTTACCAAAGCTTTTGCAGGTGCTTTTCAAAATTACTTTCCAAAGCATGCATGCTGTAGCAAGTAAGTATCACATTAATGAAATTCAGCTAGTCAGTCATTTCTGGGAGGAATGCTACTTTACCTGAACTGGAATAAACCCAAAGCTTATACAGAGCTATAACATTTTCTTCTTTAACAATAAATGGAGTCATGACAAATCATCTTAGAGTCTGGCTTGGATTCGGCTTTGCTTAATCTGAGAGATGTCTTTAAATTTTGTACACACCTGCTTCTTGTGGCTGTCTCTTTGAACTGCATTTTGCTTTAAATATTAGATAATTTTTCCATTTTGATGAAGCTTTCTACTGCTAAGTGTTGAAGCGATAATGTATTTCTTGCAGAACCTGATTAGATCATGCAGTATCTGGTTACACACTGATATCCTTGGGGACTAGATCTACATACAGAATTCTAATGGTAAAACAAATTATTAGAGCAGTGACCTGTGTATCAACAGTATTACAGGGAAAAATCAATGAGATGCATTAAATGTTCTGCTCAGTGTAACCCACACTAATCTAGAAATCAAAGTAAATCCAGTCTTGTTTAAAACAAGGCACAGCTACTGAGATTAGCAAGGGATGGATTTTGCAAACCCTCACTTTGTCCATTGAAGTCCATTTTATTTTTGTAGGGTTTTATGCCAGATTAAGTCCCTGTGTAAATATGACCAACTGATTAGAGAAGTAGGCTCAAAAGGGTATTAAGATTAATTAAACCATTTGTCTTTTATCTTCTGATTTGCAGACACTGGCAACCTGAAGTTGCAGAAAAGCACTGCCTGACCAGCACTGCCAGTAGGTGCATATTGGCTTAAACTACTTCTTAAAACTACTTTAGTCCAGAAAGGCAGCACAATTCTCACAGCAGAAAACTAAGGTGAACAACTTATCAACAAGTAGCTTTTAGCTATTGGTAATGAAAAACATAGAGGAATATGTGCATGTGTGTGTGTGTGGAAACACCAGCTAGGAACACCTGAACACTGCAAGTAAGATAGGTCAGAAAAGTATTTTTTCCTCACTGAAGTCTTTGTGCACACATTTGAGCCTAAAAATAGGTATTCCTATGTGGACAGTAATGGGAAAAGTGCACAATGCTCTGAGAATTTCCATGTTTTGTAACCCAAACAAGGAAGCCCTACAGCATAATACAAAAAGGAAATAAGACGTGACTTGGTTAACACCAAATGAAGCAGATGTCAGCTGTTCAAAAGTATGTAAATATTCCTCCTGACCGAAAAATACAGCAAATGTTTTGTCTTTCCACATGTATAAGTAATTTGAACAGGTCAATTAAATATTTATTTCCATCATGCATTTATCTACACTTCCTTTTGCCTTAATCCTGCTCTGTTGTCCTAGACAGCTTACTTGTGTAACTCACAGAAACTGAAAGTCCTTACACTTGGCAGAGCAAATTAGAGAATGATCATTTCCACTGTCATGCCCAAAATCACTATACTCCTGGCAATGAGAAAATCTGGTATAAATGTGCTTTTGGCAACTGTGTTTTCTTCCAAATCTTTCTTTTGTGCATGAGGACATTCCCTTCCTATATTTTCACTGGAAAGTGTTCTTGTAGGTTCTCTGTCTCACCAAACCTCAGCCTTCATGAAGAGAGGATGCAAGTTACATTCAGGAATACAAAAGCAATGATGCCTGCAGTCTTTGGAAGGTGGCAGTGCTTGCACAGCATCTACCTCTATTACGGTAGGTCTGTACCACAGAGACTTCACAGTCTGAAACCTGGAGTAGCAAAGAGGGGAAATGACTCATCCCAAGTCATTCAGGGAGCAAAAGATGATGCTCCTCTTGTGTGAAAACATATTTTCTCTCCAGTTTACTTATCATCTAACTTTTTATTAAAATATTGCATGCTGTTTTCTCAGTATTTCAACAACCCAACATATCCCTGACCCAAGGAGTCAAGGATGAAGGCTTATGGCTCAGGATGATGGGGGCAGCAAACAAGGGGTTAACATGGTGTGCATATACTACAGACTGCCCAGTCAAAAAGAGAAAGTAGATGAAGCCTTTAAACAACTGGAAGAAGCTTCACAATTACATGTTTTCATGGGGGAATTTTGAGAATTTGCTCGAAGAGCAGAACAGCAGAGCACATGAAATCCAGAGAGCAAAGAATTTTTTTCTGCAGGTACTCCTTTAACTAGTGAAGTTGCACTGCTGGATGTTGTATGAATTAAGGAAGAAATGGATAGGGACATGAAGGCTGATGACAGCCTTGGACTGAGTGACTACGAGGAGAAATAAGAATTTAAAATACTCAGGAAAGCAATGAAGGTAAAAAGCAGAATAAAGATCCTGGATTTTAGAGTAACTGTCTTGGCTTGTTCAGGAAATTGGCAAGTGGTAGCCTGGAAGAACTAAATTACCTTAAACACCACGAGACTCAGGAGGAATGGATGAACTTGAAAGGCAACATCTCTAAAGCATATGAACAGAGTGCAAAGAAACAAGGAGGTAAGGCAGGAGGCAAGTTTGGCTGAAAGGGTAACTTCTGAGTGTCATCAAACTTAAAAAGCCACTACAGAAGGTTTTAGCAAGGACAGGTTGCCTGGGAGGAACAGAGGATGAAGGCACAGAGGGTATTAGGAAGGGCACAGCTCAGAAGGGAAACCTCCAAGGGATGGGAAAGGCAACAGACAGCTTCTGCTGATATATCAGCAGCAAAAGAAAGCAAGGAGAAAGCTGGTCCTCTACAAAACAGGGCAGGAGACCTCCCGAAGGATGGGATGCCATCCAGAGGGACCTGGGCAAGCTCAAGAAGTGCCCCATGGGAATCTGATGAGGTTTAACAACACCAAAGTGCTGGTGCTGTTCCTGGGCAGGGACAACCCCCAGTATCAGCCCAGGCTGGGCATGAACAGACCGAGAGCAGCCCTGCCCAGAAGGACTTGGGGGTGCTGGGGGTGAGAGGCTGGACATGACCCAGCCATGAGCACTCACAGCCCAGAGAGCCAAACGTGTCCTGGGCTGCATCCAGAGCCCCGTGGGCAGCAGGGGAGGGAGGGGATTCTGCCCCTCTGCTCCGCTCTGCTGAGACCCACCTGGAGCCCTGCATCCAGCTCTGGGGTCCCAGCACAGGAAGGACAGGGACCTGCTGGAGCGAGCCCAGAGGAACGCCTTTGATCGTGAAGGTGATCAAAGGGCTGGAGCACTTCTCCTCTGAAGACAGGCTGAGAGAGCTGGGGTTGTTAAGCTTGGAGAAGAGATGGCTGCTGAATAGCAGCTTTCCAGTACCTAAAGGGGTCTTATTTATAAGAGGGAGAGCGACTTTTCACATAGACAGTCATAGGACAAGGAGGAACAGTTTTAAACTAAAGGTGGAGAGATTTAGATTAGATGTCAAGAAGAGGGCAGTGTTACTCCGAGGGCAGTGAGACAATGGAACCGGTTGCCCAAGGAGGTTGTGGACACTCCATCCCTGGAAGTGTCCAAGACCAAGTGCTGGATAGCAGTTGTAATCTGGTCTAGTGAAATGTGTACCTGACCATGGCAAAGGGGTTGGAACAAATGATCTTTAAGATCCTTTCCAACTCAAACCACTCTATTATTCCATAAGTAATTATCAAGAGACACTTAAAATGTCCACAACAGCCACGATTCAAAGAACAGAAGTGGCCAGTTTCAACCACAGAGACACTAAATTTTCATAAACTAGATATTAAAGAGTAAATTGTGCAGTATCACTTAGGTTGCTAGAACACCTGCTAGGGCTTTTACTAGGGAGAACTGTCTACTATTACTTTCCTGGGTTCCTGTAATAGGGCAACTGGGAATATTTAACCCACTAGAGCTCACTATGGACATATTTATGGTTCCCCTGGAGGGCTAACCCCCCTGATTTAAAAAGTAATTGGCCTTGGTGCTGAAAAAAGTCCCTAAGGGAGAATGCATTTTAGTTCAGAATTGTTTCTTCAGTTTCTTGGAGATTTACACAGAGGCATGGCAAAGCTGCTAATTTTGGTGGCTAAGCTTAAATATATTGTTCACAAAGCTGACAAGTGTGGCTGAACTTTGCTGTGCCTTCCCTTGCTTCCCTGTCAGCTCTGGCCATCTCTTGGCAAATACAGCCTGGTAAACTGAACCTGAAATTGAACAGCACTGACCAATATGCTCCCAACAGCAGCAACCACATCCTGAAGATCCACAAGTATGAGAAAAAATTCACAAACAAATAGAAGCAATATTTCACAGGTTTTAGCATGTTTTGCTCTCTTCCTCTTCTTCAGTGGATCTCTTGTCTCTGTGCTACGAGTTATCCAATAGCTGTTGGAAGTGGAATCTTTTACTAGTGCTTTGGGTGTCATTAAACCTTCACCTGTTGTTGTATGTCTTTATTTAGGAGATGTCATCCCTTCGTGACTATTGCTGAAATGCCACATGCAGTGCCACATAATTTCTTTAAATACATCCTTATCAGTGAAGTCTCTATAGTGACTGACAGCAGATAACATGTTTCTTAGATGATGTAGAGAATAGCTGGGACAAAGTCCATGACCTCTGGTACATAGAAGACCAGTGTAGATGTTCTTGCAATCTCATTTGGTCTGTTCTCCCTGCCTTTTTTGACCTTAGAAATCAATCAGTCAAGGGAGAAGACCTATGCATCTTCAGCTAGTTGCACTGACACTTCAAGGAACAGCAAAGTCTAGTCATGAACACTAGAGTCAGTGCACCTCAGTATTGTGTACTGCCTTCTCTTTGAGATGCCTGGGAACTGTTCTCTTCATCAAAGCTGCAGCACATCTCAGGAAGTCAAAAGGTGCTGCCAAGAGCAATGCAATTGAGACTTAACAGCCCAGTTCCCTTTAGCATGCAAACTGCCTGGTTGATGCAAGCTTTGTTTGATAACAACACTACACAGGGAAAACCAGAGAGATTATAGATTACCCAGTGTCTCAAGTGTCCCCACAGATAACTGCCTCGTTTTCCAGTTGTTCTTCCAGTGTTCATCACTACCTGTGTGTCCCTCACCCCAGCTAAAGGTCACAGGGCTTAGTCACCTATTCACACTCAGTCCACAATCTAAAGGCATAGGAAGAGAGGTACACACCACCTCAGATAATGCAAAAATCCAGATACTGAACAAGTCCTGAGAACAGGAATACTTGCATGACTTTAAAAATCTACATATATGTACATGTATATGACATATATATATGTATATATATATATATATTTGCTGATATACTCCAAGAGATTGCACTCTTCTTGTACTTGTATCTCATTCTGCCTTGAAGACCTTAGTTACAATGTGTGAAACAAAAAGCAAAGTGAACATTTGCTTCCTTCTTGCCCCATTACTTCCCAGAACTGATAGCCCTTCCCTCCATCCCCACCGTCCCCCTGCATTTTCTCTCCACCACCAGGTGAGTTCTGGACCAGCCCCTGGAATTGCACATAACTAACTTGGACCCTGGTCCTCTGCCTGGGAACACAGCACTGAGAGTCTGCACCGTGCTGCTTTACTGAGACTGCTCCTGCAGCAAAGCTGTGTGTCAAAGGGGCAGTCTGAGAAACCAGGCAAGTGTGCAAACCATGCAAATATTTTAACACAGTTTGCTTGCAAGGGTGAGCAGAACTACTTTGTATTATATTTTGCCAACCTCTGCCTGGGTTTCTAATGTTACTTCCGCCATGGCTGGAAATTCGCATTTCCCAGCCAAAGCATCTCAGCTGGAGCTACTCAATCCACATAAAATGTCCAAGCACAGCTTCAACAGACTCATCAGCTACTGGATCGATGGACACAGCCTAGAACTGCAGTTGGCAAAGTACAAAACATTCAAAACCCAGCACGAAGCGCCTGCTCCTTGTTCAGTGTAATACAGAACAAAGAGTTTATCTTTCAGAGATTCACAGAATAGCTGAGTTTGGAAGAGACCTCTGGAGATCATCTGGTCCAATCCCTCCTTCTCCTGAGTGGAATTAAAAAAACATACGCACAGTTGACAGCAGATTATTGAAGACTTCTCCAAAACACCTGTCTGAACCAGCTTCTTAGCCAGGAAGAAAGCAGAACTGGTAGGCCGTCAGTCTGGAAATGGCATTCCCTATCTAGTGACCAACTTTCAGACCTGGAATTACTTTATTTTGTCCTCCCTACAAACAAATAAAATTTTCATGCAACAAGAACAACTCTTGTTCCTCTTACATGTCCTTCTCACCTGTGAAATACTCTTAAGAATAATATTGTTTTGTACTTTTGAACAGGGCTGTAATTACTTTCAAGGGGAGCCTACTACTGTTGATATTGCCAGTACTCCATGACCATGATAAACTGCTCCTGACTCAGGCCAAAGATGTTACCATTTGAAGTTGTTTCTTAGGAAACAGCTTATGGAATATGGCAGTGCTTGCACTAGAGAGTGTTTCTGGTCACTGGATTGAGCCAAGATCAGTGCTTTGCCTAAGAATGGCTTCCTTCCTATAAGGAACTCACTCTTAAAAAAATTAAACAGGTTGGGAGCTGGGGAGGGATCTACTTGGTATTAAGGCCCAGGGTAGCTAGTAATTGTCATCATATGACAGACAAGCTTGGCTATAAATCTGATTAGGTTACTCATTATTCAATTCATACTAATACATTTGGTGTATAGAGTAATACCCACATGCAATTTCTCAAAGTTCCCTCCTGCCAACACAGAGACCAGCTCCTGCTCCTTTTAGAACACTGCACCAGTTAATTCTACTTTTCAAATTATCAATACTGTGTAGAAAAGTAAAGAAATAAGAAAAAACAAGCTGTAATTATATTTCTAGCTCTCCAAACTGTGTGAGCACATTCACAACCATGGCCATCATAAGCTCCGTTTTGCTAAAGAAACTGATCTTTAATAGAAGTTTAGCACATGCTGCCCTCCTGAGGGTTTTCCCTCTTACTTAGTAACTTCTTTACTGTCCTGTAATTGTTTGTGTAGGATGAGGTAAAGTAACTTTTTCTCAGACACTGCTAAGTGCAGATAGCCTCCCACTTCCCAGTCCAACCACCTCCTGACAGATTTCCTTGGAGGCTTCATGCAGCCAGCACTCAGAAGGCAGCATGGTGCAGCAGTTCATGGACGGCAGGGGCTTTCCAGGAGTCCCAGATTACGTATTCTAAAATACCACTTTTAAGTGAATAACTAGCTAATCAGATGCAGACTCTAAACACGGCAGATTTTACACAGGCAAATGTAAGATTAACACTGCTGGAAACCAGAAAAAGGGCAGCAAGGTCAGGACACAGCACAGGGCGGAGCAGACTCATTCTCCTGTTTGCCCAGGGCAGCACAGCCCTCGCCCAGGGCAGCAGGAACAGCGGGGCAGGCTCGGGGCAGCAGCAGTGCTCTCCACCCCCAGAGCCAGACCTCACTGCTCGCCCAGCGCCAGCCAGGCCACCAGAACTCCTGCAGGCGCTCAAAGGCAAACAGAAGCGTGGGGAACACTTCTGCATTATAGATGTGCAAGTGGAAAGGATCATGCTGAGCACTGAGAGTTTCAGCTGGTGTGTCTTCCCCACTGTTTTTTTCCAGCTGTGATCTAAACCTCTCGTCTGTACACAGCAGAAAAGGTGAAGGAGGAAGGCACTGATACTGTTCAAGCATATATCACATACAAAAAAGCCCCCTTTTGAACACTTGTGTGCTGCACTTAAAAATTTTAAAAGGTGCAAAAGGCTTAAAACTTTTAAAACCTGCTTACAACAAGCCACTAGAAAAGTTATTTTTATTTGTTCAGTCAAGTGACACTGTAAACACGATTTCACAATGTTTTGTGAGCAGACACATGGCACAAATTCTGTAATAGAAGAAGGCTCCCTTCACCTATCAGGCTAAAAACCAGCAGGATTCATGGAAGAACTTCAACCCAAACCTACAAAAATTAGTACATCAGCTCTTAATTTTTGGCAGAGAAAGTATAAAAAAAAATTAACAGTTAAAAAAAAAATCTTTACATCAGGATTGACCAAGAACCTAAAACATATGATTTAAGATCATCAGAATTTATAGCTTCAGCAACAGACTGGACACACCACCACAGCTTGCATGGTCCAGGTCAAGTGCTGTGGTATGCAGACTGCCATGGTCTTCCTGTTTATGCATTTGACTGCGTATATGAAGACTGAATAGAATATTCTAGATCACATTAATCAGCATCACAGATAACCTTGTATGTTATGCACAACTATAATTTGAAGACAAATTAACTACCTAATTACTTGGAAATAAAATTAATGGGGGCAGAACTGTAGCTACAGTCTATTACCCAAACTCCACAAATGAAAATTCTTTCAAGTCTTTGCTCTTCTGTGAACTGTGCAAACAAATCTAGTATTCTAGCTTTTCCTTTTGCTCTGCAAGTTCACTGCTGTATGTTCAGATGCATGAGAGATCTCTATCAGATCTCACATTTTAGTTAAACACTAGTCTTAGAAGTACTGTAATAGCTATTTTTCTTCCTAATTTAGGGACTAGCAGACAAGAAGGTGAAGGAAGGAAAAAGGGAGGAAAAAATAGCAAGAGGTATATCTGATTCTAAGCATAAAATTAATGTGCCAGGAATAGTCTGGGGCGTATTTTGTTCCAGCACCAGCTCAGTCTGTCTGAGTATGTCATCAGCATCCAAGTCATATCTCCTGGGGCAATCAGGATTGTGAGCCAATAACTTTGGGACTAGTGAGAGGCTGTGATGATCCCCGGCAGCTCTGCTGAGCGTGCGAAATGGCTTCTGCCAACAGTGAGCACCTTCCGACCATAATTCTGGTTCATAATCCAAATGCTGTCATTGACAGAACAGCCTTGAAGGGCTGCATGCACCTGAGAAGGCTCCTAAAAAAGAGAGTGCTCATATTTCTTCTTCTCCATGCACACAAAGAGCACAGGTAATTCAATGTTCACACTCTAAAATAGCATCAGATCAGACAACCTCTGCTTCTTGATCTTTTATTTGATTTACTTTCATGAAAAACATCCTTTAATATTCGTGGTTACATGAGAAATTTCCCTTAAAATAATTGCCTCTGATTACACTGATATCTCTCTTGCTACCTATTGTACCTTTTTGTCAACATTTCCCTCATCTCTTGCGTATGCCCTCTTTGATCTCCTTTTTTGTTTTCTCTGACATGCACAGTAT
Source organism: Platysteira castanea (assembly GCA_013397175.1). Classification (NCBI taxonomy): domain Eukaryota; kingdom Metazoa; phylum Chordata; class Aves; order Passeriformes; genus Platysteira; species Platysteira castanea. Next base: position 127,380 of record VYXC01011348.1, on the reverse strand, counting down.
AGCCTTTTCCTAACTCAGGAGTGCATTGACACATCTATTAGACTCAGTATAGTTCTTATTTCATTGTGTTCTCTATTTAAAAATCAGTAATAATTTTTAAAAATCAACAAAATGAAAAAAGTGCAGTATTTTCTACTAAATCTGAGCATCACTACTTAAAGTTCTAGTGGTCTTGTAGCTGACAGAAACTACTGGCACAGCATATGTAGTTTCTGTGTCTTTCCCCATAATTTTAAGGCCACCAAAAGGAAAACTGAGAGGTGTGTCCGGATAAAATGAAACTGCATTGCAAAGCCAGGGGAAGAATGATCCCTTAAATCAGGTTTTCTGTTACTTTTAAGATCCCTACAAGACAGCCACTGCCATCTGAGATGGATTGACATAAGAAATTTAAAAGGCAAGATTTTTCAATTTTATAAGTATCAAACTGTGCTGCAAGAACACCTGCAATGCAGAGAAAAAGGACTCTTCCTGCACTGTAGTGGGGGCACTGGCAGTCAGTTTACCAGAACTCTATAATGGGATGTCCTGAGCACAACATGGATAAAGTTCCCTATTACCATACAAGAAATCCAGGCTAGCTTTCTTTTCTTTTTCTCAGTCATGGAGTTTGAAAAACTGAGGCAAATCTGAGCAGTTCACCTGATGCTTGGGGAGAAAAGCTGCAAAAACAGACGGGAGAAATATTATACCCATTTCTAAGTCAGTTTACAAAGGCTTTCACAAGGAAACACTCTGAAAATATCACTTTAGAAAGCTGTCCATACAGACTTAACTGACTGACCACGCCAAGCCTGAGAGATAACAAAAGGATGTAAAATACTGCAAAGTAAGGAGAGGAAGAGGGAAACTTGTCAAGTGTTTTACATTTTGACCACTGCCCTTGCTATGCACCTTCCCATATAATTTAGTTGCCTCAAACGTTCACAGTAGACATTGTTCTACTTTTGTGCACTGCTTGGCAGATTTGGTGAAGAGCTACAAACAAAATAACTCCCTTAGCCAATCTCCTGAATGCAAGACTTGTTTCCTGAGACCAGGTGCTCTAAAAGAAGTCTCTTATCCAAGGTCTCCTCAACTATAAGCAAAGACATTGTAATGTTCAACTTCATGTGCACTAGAGGGAAATACTGAAGCAATTTCCCTTGGACCCTGACTTACAAACAGAAAACCCTATGTCATTTCTGCAAAAGCATTTTTTTCCTGCCAAACTCCATAAGAACATCCCTAAGCAGCTGAAGTCTGAACTTTAGGAATTCAGCAGCTATGCATGCTCAAATGGAGCACCCCTCCAGCCCAGGAGTTCCCAGGCAGCCAGTTTACTTTGCTGTAACTCAAGAGAATAGGCAAGAGAATGGGCAAGTGGAGCAGCATCACCACAAGGAAGCACACAGGCTCATTCAGCTGGCCATAAACATAACCCCTCTGCCAAGTTACCACACCATACTGCCACTGGCCTTCTCAAGCCCTCAAATATTTGAGAGGTCCTCAAATAACAGCACAATTTCTGCTTTGTTACGTACACCACTGATTTACAACATGACTGCCTAAGAAAGAAACTACAGAGAAAACTTCCTAGGAGGCCTCACTGTCTCCTCCACATAATCAGTATTCGTCTTTGACATCCAACTGCATAACAAGGAAAATAGTCTCATTCAAAGACTTTTGTACGTGAGCGTTCAAGTTGTGGTTTTCACCAGACATCAGCTGCAAGGCCTCCTGAGCCATCAGGCAGTGACACATTCTGAGCTTGCTGGCACCCAGAGCTCAAGGCAGGTGTCAGAGCAGGTCCTGCTCAGACAGTGCTGCCCTCATGCCTTTCAGCTCCTCCTTGCACCATGCTTTGCTGCACAGATTCTCAGGAAAGTTCTCCAGTCATGTTTAGCCACTTTAAACTATCCTTTCTAGGAGCATGTACAGAAGATAAAAATGTGGCCTGCTAGACACTGAATGAAGGAAAGCAACTACAACACCTGTAAAACACTAGATCAACTCCAGAAAAATAGCCTCCTGCTGTGAGGTGGCACTGGAAGACAATGAGCCAAGAGGCTTTATAGAGGGAAACAGCAAAGAGATGCACCCAGCTGGAAAAGGAGAGGCCAGAGAACAACTTTAAATAAAACTATTTATTTGGTTGCTTCTAAATGGAAGTATAAGCAAAGGTGAGCTGTGCTTTTAGCCATGAAAATATATCACAAAAGAACAGAAAACACAGCAAAACACCAGAGGTATCAATCTCAATCAACAGACAGGAAATAGGACACACCTGGATGCTATTTTAGCCTGTAGATGAAATAAAAACCAAACAAACAATGAAACCCAGCCACCACACTGTGATACAGGAAAGCATTACCAGTGCCACTGTTGGAGAAGTCTAGCTAGGATTGCAAAATGTATCTGCCTCATCACCTGGTGTACATCCTCGCCAGCCCAGTAACATAAAGATACTTCTAATTTCATTTTGCAAACAGAATACAGACAAGTAAAGACGCACAGAATAGAGAGAACTCGAACCGTCAATATCTGTCTCCTGTGCATCTCTTCTACCATCACTAAAGAGGCAATTTAAAGGTCCGCATGATCAATCAACCCAGACTCCTGTCAAACACCTTGTAATGCCTAGCAATCCAATTTCAATCAGTTCTTCTTGCATTATTTGCTGCTAACATTATCCCTGCTCGATTCAACGCTGCAATCAAATAAGCCACTGCACAATACAGAGCTACAAGAAATGAATGAAACCAGTTATAAGACTGCATTTATGCTATTTCATTCCCTAAGTTTCCAGCCTACACCCACACCAGATCCCCAGTTGGCATTTATCAGTATAGCTCTAATGACCCATTAGGCCAATTTAGACTGCTGCAGATCTGACTGTTAGTGTTAGACTTTAGCATTAAGAAGTCAATGAAAAAGCACAGGTGGTACTATTGATTAATTGAAAAAAGAGACAGATGATCTGTCCTTTTTCCAGACTCAGGATACATCTAATTTACACTGGATATGCTTGTGTCTTCAAAAGCAATTATTAGTCTAGCTGTTTTATACTAACACTAAGGAAAATACCATCATTTCATAGTATTTTCCTAACATGTCATCCTCTAACTCATTTCACCTTTTTTCAAAGGTTTAAAAGCAAACTTTATTCAGTAAAACTTAAAATTAGTAAATGCATAGTAAGGGCCTTTCAAATCATCTGAAAATTGAATGTTTTCTCAGTCTTGCATATGCCCAAAAAAGAAGCCATGTCTTCTCTGGACATAATGGCAATGACTGCCGTCCATCTAGACTGACAGTGTTTTGGCTTCAGTCTGATGCTTACACAGCTTGGAAGTCAAAATATTGTTATCTGCAGTAATTTCATAGCTGGTGATACTGGTAATGCTGAGGATTTTAGTAAAGCTGACATTTACAGTGCACTGATGATGCCAGCACATATTCTTCCATGCTTCCTTTGAATTCTCAAACAACCTTCTTGTTGTGTGTGAAGAAGGTGTGTCACCCTTTTCTTCTGGATATAGACTGCCTTTATTACTTGGTCAGGTTTGTAAATTTTGTTTTGTAAACAAAAACCCCCCTTTGTTTGTTTGATCACAGATCAAACTGCCTTAACATCCCCCTTCCTCTCTGCTTTTTAGCTCTATGTCATCCAGAATATTTTCAAGATACGTGCAAGGACTTGCTCATTTCTGACCCAGGTGCATGAGGATGTGAGTGGTTTGCAAGGAAGGAAACCCTTTCCCTTAAACCATTAAGTAATTCTTCACTAAAATGGCACTGGCAGACACTATCTCTGTTCAACAGTCCCACCTCATGCCCAAACACATTGGCAGCTGTTCCACAATGCTGCTAGTGCTGTTTTTCAAGGAGACTGTCAAAGTTGCACCATGATCGGTAGTTTGGTTTTTTTCCCTCTCTATTTTCCCTCCAGTTATAGATATATATATTAATTTGGTAATTTGAAAATTTTTGAGTTATTAACATATTTTGAAAAATAAAGTCCTGTTTACTCATTTTAGGATCAGCTCTACTGGGTAAGATAACAATACAGCACGCCACTTGCAGGTACCTTAAAGAGGACCAACTGGCTAGAGACCCAGATCTTCACATTTAACCCTGTTTAAAAAGCTTTTCCACCACTTTAACCTCTCTGTTGGATACAGAACTACCCTCCTGCTGGGACATCACTGAAGCTGTGGGGCATGTGAAGCCAAAGTTCCCAGGACCCTTCATCCCTCCAACACATAGCTGTGATCCAGAGTGAGGTGTGAAAGGCAAATTCAGTGCACAGCTTTGGTGGAAATCTCTTCGTCGCTTAATAGTCATTTCTGCAATACTGAGGTAATAATACATGAGTGTATTATTACCCCCATTAAAGGTGTCCTAGTAAGAAGTGCCATAGAGGAACTAGGTATTGCTGGATTTTTAGCTGGGGCAGTGCTTGGTGCGAATAGACAGTCAGTCACAGGCTTCACAGCATTCTCAGTAATGCCTATCACGGACCAGAAGAACATCCCCTTCACCCACACCAGTGCAGCTGCAGCACCACCCTTCACCCTGCAAACCTGCACACCATGGGCAGCCAGGCCCCCCTCAGCGCTGCTGCCAGTTCATCCAGCCAAAACCAGCCACGACAGCAGCTGCAGAGCCTGTCCTCTGCCCTTGCAGGCAGACGGTGCTCCAGATGGTGTTGCAAGGACACTGTCCACCCCTTCCGCCCTGGTAGCATCGTCAGCAACCAGACAGATCCCACACACAACAGAGGCCTTTTAGCAGAAGTTCAGTTTTGCGTTGTGCTCATGACAGAGAACCATTCACCCTTACACAGAGTTAAAATGTTTAGTATTTTAAAAAGAAAGTATAAAAATAATGGCAAATTGTTGCATGGCAAATTGTTTCTCATCTATGAAAACACCTAGTCTGTAAATCATGTTATTAAGAATATCACTGACACATTAAAAAAAAAAAACTCTTATCAGAGTGCATGTTTTTAAATCGAAATATATTCATCAAAATTAAAATTTGTAGGAAGTTCAAAAATCTTTCCTACAACTGGTAATCAGCCATTTTTTACATTAGGTTACTGACACACTTTAATTAGCTCCAATTCAGAAATTATAATCACTGTCTAGAAAAATTGTGATGCACTTGCTGTGAAGCAGTTGTGCATCTTTATCACCATGCACTTTATTCTTATAGAATTCACTAATGCAAAAAAAGATATCTTTTCCCATCATGAATTATGACATACCTGTCTTCCACTTAATTACTCTGGTTTTTTGAACATCATTTACAAACTACTAGGTGAGAGCATTAAAATCCTGTGCATTGGGAACAATCAAGAAAAGAGTAAAAAAATCACTCCTTTCCAATAGGGACTAGTACTTTCCTCAAATACATTTCAACAGGATGCAGAAATTAATCTCCAGTTCTTTTGAAAAAAAACTCCAAGTGTATCATTCTATGTTTCTGTTCCCAAGGACCTTTGAGACCCTGACTTGTGGGATTCTGTCTATTGCTGTGAGTCAATGACATCTAGGCTCTTCCAAGTGAGACTGTTTTAAGCCTGGTAGTGTTTAACCACAGCATGTAGTAATACTGCTATTGAAGAAACACAATTTTAAAATTGAAATTAAAGATTTCAACCCTTTGTAATAGTGATATAACAGTTGGTGTTACTGAAGTTCAGGTCTCATACAGTTCTTCAACATCCACAGTTGATTTCCAAGCATTGTTCCAGGCAGTCTTATTTGAGCTCAGTTTTCAAGTGCAGAGTTTTATTCATTTGCTGGATCTGCTGGGTGAAATGCAATCTTCCTGAAGCAGTAATAACAAAAAACAAACTTGGTGCAGGTAAGTGAAAGCCAAAGGAATAATCAGCACAAAACCTTGAGAAGAAAGGCTTTCAAATTGCAAGCTCTATTGTCTGAGAAGAGACCGGCAATACAATGCCTTCTATATTTGCTGAAGTGCACTTGAAGCACAGGAGCTGCTCGCTCCATGCGCTTAGCTACCCAGAAAGGCAGAAGATACATTTCACCTTTTGTCTTATTTCATCTTGTATACCCATCTGCGACGAGGTGCAAATCCACATTAAACACTAATTGTTTCCTTCTTTCACAAGTCAGCATCCTTTGAAGAACTCCAGAAACAAGATAGTCCAATTATTTTGTGTACAACAAGCCAGATTTCATGGCGCTGACTGATTTCCACCAGCCAAGCAGGAGAAGAGAGGCACAAAAGAGCACCACACTCTGGACAGCTAATGACGTATTCAAGGATGACAAGGCAAATGTGAATTTAGGTGCTAGACATGGGTTTGTGTATGATGCCACAGATCAACAGCCCATAAGGAAGGATAGGTGGCAAGCAGTCTGTGCTGAAATCCACCCCGTCTGCTGCATGCTCCTTTTAGTGGCTGCACACAGGCACATCACCCAAAAGGCTCCCCCATCCTGAGCAGCAAGAGCAGCTGCAATGGAGGCAGAATCTGGCCGTCAGTGTAGGAGGAAAAAAAATAGTGAGCAGAACAGCAGTTCCCACCCTCATGCCACCATTTAACAGTTTTGCTGGTATGTGACCTTTTGTTTGCCATCAAATCATCTCCCTAGCATTCAAATCATATGTTTGTCTATTCGTCAAATCCCCTGAACATTCAAACCACATACACAAAGGCTGTTTGGATCCTTTCTGCCTCTATTGTGGCAGCTCAATAACTAAGACAGGGAGCTCCCAGCTGGGTATCAGCAGCAGAGAAACACTGCACAGCCAGAGGGGAAAGACATGTTGGTAGAGCACACTTATATAGGGAGAAAATTAGAGTCTGGTAACTCACTGAAAAGTCATCCCTTTTCTTCTGAGTGTCATAAAAAAGATGCTCAAAATAATCACTACACTAGCTATGTTTAAATGTTAATTTGTACAGTACTCTGTAGAGCATACAGTTCTGATTGACATTTTGGCTAGAAAAGGAACCTTACTTAGCAACCTCTGTTTGCTGAATTAAAGCATTAATAGAGGCAGTTTGATAAAAATTATGTCACCCTGTTTGAAACCAAGCCAAAGGAAAGATATGCTTTTATGATTTTGCCCCTGCAATTGTATGGTGATATTTAGACCTACAGACTTTCAGGATGGATTTGAATCCTCATCATTAAAAATCAGAAACTGGGAAATCACTACAAAATGATAGCACTAAAACTGCCCCTATCTGAAGAGGTTCTGTTTGCAGGAGCAGCAATTCATTGGGTATTTAATTTCACCACACAGAAGGACGTTCACTTAGCTGGCCCATGCTTATAACACCAACTATCTCGTCAAGTTGCAATCAGTTAAAATGAAGCCTGTTGTCTAAACTGGTACTGGTCCTCTAATTTCCTCCTGAGGTGAAAGAGAAAGACCTCTGGTGTCTATTTACCTTGTTCACAGATCTGTCACTAATACAAGTTAGGATACTTCATTAGTGAAGGTGATTCTTCTTCTCCCTCTTCAAATGAGAAAAAACAGCTCACTTCAGTCAGCTAAAATTAGGTGAGATGTATCGTAGCATACATATCTCTGCTATTAATGAATGAGTTTTTAAGGGGAAGGAAATATTATCCCTGTGTTACTAACAGGCAAGTTAGGGTCCTGAAAGGCTCCAAGTTCTACTTTCAAAGAATTTAAAGTTCATCTAAACTGAATGTAGAAGTTCAAAGTCTAAAACTGTAACCCTGAAAACCCCTCTGTGGCAGACAGGTAATGAATAGAAAGTCTTACCTCTTTCCTGTCTCACTGAGGTCCAATTATAGCAGTTACACTTGTACAGGGCAGCCTGAAGAAGTCCTCAACAAGGAGCATGTCTGCTTTGCTTTAGGTAGGAATTGGAGAAACTTCTACAGAGACATAATACAGGGATGCTTTTGTTACTGCTGGGCAGGGCTTACACAGGGCCAAGGTCTTTTTGCTTTTCATAGTGCCACTCTAGCAAGGACCCAGCATGGGAGGGTGGGGGTAGACACAGCTGGGAGGTGTCCCAAGCTGACCAAAGGGATATTCCAGACCATATGACACCATGCTCAGGATATAAGGTAGTGGGAAAGAAGAAGAAAATGGTGGTATGTTTGGAGCGATGGCACTTCTCTTCGCAAGTAACCATTACATGTGACTGAGCCCTGTGTTCCTGGAGCTGGCTGAACACCCGACTCTCCATGGGAAGTGGTGGATGAATTCTTTGTGTTGCTTTGTTTGTGTATGTGGGTTTTTCTTTCTCTGACAAACTGTCTTTATGCCTGAGTTTTACAGCTTTTATTCTTCCAGTTCTCTCCGTGGTCTTGCTAGTGCAGCAATGAGCAAGCAGCTTTGTGGTACTCAGTGGCTGCCTGGGGTTAAACCATGACAGACTGGAATGAGACCCCAATCTGAAACAGTGTTTTTCCACTGCAGTAATACACAGAAGCACAAAAGATAAAAGGCAATGGTGATTTTTGGGAAATGCTGACTCAGGTTCAAGAGTACAGGCCATTACTAAAGGGATGCAGGCAAGAACCAACCTTCCACAGCTACCAGGACTCACCAGCCAGGGAGAGGCAAGATGGGCTCTGAAAACAGGTGTGAGCACCCTGTGTTTGGTGTCATGGGCAGGGAGGCGTGCACAAGGACAAAAGGAGGGAGAGCCCACAAGACCAGAGCTGCTGCTACAGGTCCTGCAGAAACACCTGTAGGGAAACACGCCCTTCTTCTGCATGTTTGATGTACGTGAGTGGTGCACTGATGAATGAACATGGTCTCACGCAGCCCAGAGACATCCACCACAACCCCTGAGTGTTCTCTGTAAGCTACAAGGGAGACAGAGATCTTACTGGGAGAAACGGCATATCACCCATAACACTTTCTGTTTGACAAACTAAAATTACACAAACCTATTTGGTATCTCTCCCACCATGACATGAGAACAGTGCCCAGCTGGCCAGTCCTTGGTGTACTGAGGAAAAGCATTTTTTGAAACACAGTCAGCACAACCCAGGCTGGAATACACTTGATATCCAGACAGTAACACTTTCAGGTTTCACAGACTGAGTTATTCAGACTGCGTATAATCTTAGATGGCACTAGTATTAGTGTCAGGTTGTATTTTTGTACATAGCTTGAAGTCTGCTGCTTCCATTTCAGGCCTGGAGAAAGCTTTCTATATCTGAAAGTTTATCCAATTTTTTTCCAATTATAGCCACTGGTCGTCAAAAGTTATTACCTTTCCTACGTGCCTGGGACTATCACAATCATAAGGAAACTACTGCAATATGGGAAGATACTGAATTTCGTGTCTGAATGGAGATTGTCCAAAATGAAGAAAAATGAAGTCACATTACCACTTAGTACTCGAATTTGCACACCTTGCCCAGAAGACCTATACCCCCAAATCTCTAAGTATTACTTATTTTTAACTACTATATACAACTAAGTAGAGAACTTCAAACACTGAGAAATCATCTGTTTCACTCAGCCATCTCAACTCCACAGGAAAGAAACAAGAAAAGTACTCCCAAATAGTTAAACATCAATGCAAAAAACCAAGCACTACACAGCAAACCCTATTACACTGCCAAAATAATCTGGTAACAGATAAAACAAGGGGGAAAAAAAATCTCATTCAGATGAAAATACCCACTGCCAGCAACAAATTAACCTGGATACTCCATGAATGCATCAAGAAATAACAGTGTCAGAATCAACACCCTTGGACACAAACTTAAGTCCTTAAAAAATTTCTTTAACAGAAGGAGACTAATAAAACCCCCAAACTTTTAATATTAATATCTTAAATTAATATCTATTAATATTAATATCTTAAACCTTTAAATTTTTTTTGTTAGCTGCAAGTTCTTCATTTAGCTAATCCCTTTAATGCCCGGTCAATAAACTCAACTTCCAGCTTTAAACAGGTAACAACACACAGCAATCTGTGGTAGAAGTTTACATTTTTCTCTGCCAAGTTCATAACTACTGAACTAAGCCTGATCTGGTATCAAAGGCTCCATTTTTCAGATGGGAAAGAAACCACAGAAGATGCGTGAACTGTCAAGGCAAAGAGGTGGCACTTTTTGGGAGGCAGAGCCCCTCTCCCCCAGTGACCTCCACCAGCCCTCCCTGCTCACATGCCCAACTTTTCGCTCTGATATGCTATCAGTATCTGAGGGGAGACACAGCCTAACAGGCAGCTCATGGTCCAACAGAAAAGAAATACATCTATAAATAAAAAGCATTACACCATGGAAAATGTGCTGATATTTCCTCTGTGTGCATCTTCCCACCTGCACAGCACTGGAAATTAACATTTTCTTGATTTGCTTAAAGAAACACACAGAAGGTCGGCTCGATCTTGAGATTTCTATGGATTATATTACCTGACTTGAATGCCAAAAACAGTTTGGTATTTCCAAATATAGACCTTGCATGTATTTTTCTGAAGTGTCTCAGCAAAGGGCTGGACAAAATTTGATTTTCCTTCTTCCCAAAACTGATTATGCTCAGTGGCATATCCACTCCTATAATACTCCCTCCCCATCCCTCTCAATTCTCTCAACCTTCTGTTAGCAGCAAAGAAACAAGAAGAAATTATAACCAACATCAGGTACGTTTCTACTGAAGCCTGTTACAGCATTTTTCCATAAATCTATCAGTTATTTCCCAATAATTATTTATTTATGCATTTGTAGCCAAACAGACAATGGTTTATATCACAAAGGGTGCACAAAATGGACAGATAATGATACGGTTTCTTAATCTGTCTGCATTCCTCCTGCAAAAGGTGGCTTTAGCTTTGCAGGAAATGTAATGCAAAGGTACAATGGTGAATTGAAAGGTCAATCTGACCTTCACTTTGACAGGTTTAAGACATTAAAGGTTAATATGCGCAAAAGATGTTAGCTCTGTCTCAAAGACCCTTTTCCAAGCACTCTCGTGTACAGAAACAATGTTTCTATATAGAATCACAGCATCATTTACATTGGAAAAGACTTTTAAGATCATCAAATACAGGAATGTACATTGTTGGACTCTGAGCCCGCCAAAGAGAGGCGTGAGTACAAGCAAGATTTAAATGACATTTTAACCGGCTTTAGATAAATTAATGCAAGGAGGACACCCACACTGATACAAGCAGTTCAGACTGCGGGACTGCTGCGTGACACTGTGCTCTTCTCCACCCTCCCTGGCAGGGACTGCCACCCCACAGCCACCAGAAGGGTGATGTATCCAGGTGCCTCCCAGCGCCTGTGTGTTCCCACCGTCCCACAGAAATGGTTTCATTAATGACACATCATAACCTCATTTTTCTTGACTAGGGTTCATCTTCTTTTCATTATAGATGCAGTAATTAGTTAACGAGGAGGAACTGCCATTGCTAAAAGACTGAGTTGTAGCACAAGAACTCAGTTGGCATGAACCAGATTTCAAAACCTGAGTGGAGCCATATCATCTGTTGTTTAAAGGGAGACTTTGCAGCTCTCACACTGAAGCTTCTGCATTTGCATTTGATACTACAGATACACTTTTCACCCTACCCCTCCTCTCCAGAAACATACACCTCTAAAGGAAATGAGAAGACAGGATCAATTCAAAGACAGGTGGAAATTTAATTCCACCAAAACTGGAAAATTTTGACTAGAATATTTTTATCTATGTAGTATTTGTGAGCCAGAACTCTGACAAGGACATATTGTAAACTCAAAAAAACCCCAATTCCTGTTCTAAAATAAAAGCAGTACTATTTAATTACTTCACTGATTTCTCCTCTGGCAAAAGCATCAGCTAAGCAAATAAAATATTTTAGCATAGAGCTGTGATTCCTTATGGCCTTGGCCAGGTTGACAAATAAAACTAGCATAAACCTCAAAACCTGGGAGGCAAACAGTTATCTCATTAAAGTGCAGCACATTAACTTGCCATCAGCTCTGCTGCATGCTGTGCTGTGAATAAATTAAATGTGAATTCAGAAGAATTCTGACTGTCTGTGTCTGACAAGCTTTATTACTGTGCATATTCCAGCAATCATCTCCTCAGTTTTGCAGGAAAAAAACCAAAACATTAGGAAGGAAAGAGCAAAACAGTCCAAGTTTATCTCTTCTGGCAGCGGAGTAGCTAAACTTATAATGCCAGAGACGGCCTCCCATAAATGCTTTGATGGCAAATACGTAAATGGAACCAATCTTTTGGACAGCCCCCAGTGAAGCAGATATTTTGGTGACCTACCATTAGCAATTTCTCCTTGTGGCTAAACCTACTGAGGGTCTGTGGCTTATGCAAATGCAATCCAAGCTCTCTCCAACAGAAACACAACCTGAGCACCGACGCTGATGGATTTTGGCTCAGTCAGGCACAGGGGAGGTCACTGAATAATATCTTTTCCTGGGGCAGAAGGAAACTTTTCCTTACCTTCTGAAGTTCTTTGTCCTTATTCTTGAAGCATTACTTTATCTTGGAGCATGAAGAGGCTCCAATATTTTAGCTGCGTTTCATCCATTTCAATGAGACAACACTTGATCATGAAAAGCAGATATTAACATTTCTTTTCCACTATACTTTCTTTAATTCTATCTCACTAATAAAAATCAGGATTTGTGACCATCATCATGTATATCAAAATGCAAACATAATAAAAATTAATGCATTTTAATCAGGCAAAACCATCAAACAACCAAAACACAAATGAGGACAGAAGTGAGACAACCATCACCCCAGCTGGCTCAGGTCTCCCAAGACACTGCCAGAAATGCAAGTATTCAAGACTGCAGGCCATTCAAGATTGAGCACAAAGAAGGAATGTGCAACTACCTCCGTTTTATATCTGTGCTTACATGATATTATTCTTCAGATGTGCTCAATAATAGTGTATTAATATATGATCTCTGGCATGAGTTTTTGAAGACCTTATGGCTGATTTAGCTTAATGGGAGCAGCATTACATGGTGAGCATCACAGGGTACTCAAGAGCAGAATTTTGGCACAACTACAAATAGTAGCACATGGTAAGACAGACTTTGAGGTCCTGGAGCATGTCCAGAGAAGAGCAACAAAGCTGGTGAAGGGTCTGGAGCATAGGTCTTGTTAGAAGTGGCTAAGGTAGTGGAGTGGTTTAGCTTGGACAAGAGGAGGCTCAGGGGGGACTTCATCACTCTCCACAACTCCCTGAAAGGAGGGTGTAGCCAGGTGGGGGTCAGCCTCTTCTTCCAAGTAACAAATAAAAGAAAAGGGGGAAATGGCCTCAAATTGTGCCAAGGGAGATTTAGATTGGGTACTAAGGAAGAATTTCTTCATTGAAAGGGTTGCCAACATTGGAACAGGTTACTCAGGGAAGTAGTGGAGTCCCCATCCCTGGAGGTATTTAAAAGATGTGCAGATGTGGCATTAAGGGACATCTCTTAGTGGTGAATCTGTAGTTGTAGATTAATGGTTGGACTTGATGATCATAGAGGTCTTTTCCAACTGAAACACTTCTATGATTTTCTTCTATTAAACAAAGCGCCTTGGCCTTTGACAATGTAAAATCCTGTAGCTCCATGCTCATTTAACATGCAGATGCATTAAACCATATAATGTCAGCAAGTCTCTTGGACAGAAGCACACTGAATTTCTATCAGTTCACACTGATGGGGAATTAAAAATTAAGCTTTTACTCATCAATATTTCAATGCCCTATTAGGTTCCATTCAGTAGACAATGTCCTTAGCACATGTCCTCACAAAACAACCATAGCAAAGCTGGAGAGAATGACAAACACTTAACTGAAGAAATTAGAAGGGCACAGAATTTGCCTAAAGCCTCCAAAGCTATGGCCCATTTAATTTCTAAAAGTTATGTTGCTTCAGAGGACACAGTTTTGTCTACAGATAAAATTCATGCATTCCACAGAAGGTTGCCTCTGAAGTTGGTCAGAAGTCCTGAAGGAGCTCACCCTGCGCTGCTGACCACACAGAGACAGTGCTCTCCCAAGCAATGTTCTAGCTGCTAAGGAGGCGTGGAGGCAGACAAATGGCATTTGATCGGGGGCCCTAAATCCTAGAGTTTCATCACAAAAGACAAAGCATCAGCTCCAAGTCATTCACAGGGAACATATCTCTGACAGGGTTACTGAGCTGAAGTGTAATCTTGCAAACATGTAAATTCAAAGCATGGGGCTGCTTGTGTCCGAGGAGACACAATAAAGACGCTCTAACACCTGCCAGGTTCAGCAGAAAGAAGGATATGACGTCGATTTATTGACATTATCTTATTCTTATACACATTCCAATTCCACAAGGGATTGGAGAGCATGTCACTTCCTTCTCCATGTCACTGGAGAAGAAAGGTGCTCATCAAAATGGTCATATCACAAAAGGAATGAAAAACAGAAGATACCGTTAAGTAAACATCGGCTATATTTACATAAAACTATGAGAAAAAATCTGACTCCAAGGTTAAAAACAGAAGGCTTACAGAAAACAAGGCGACATCTGCTCTAAGTGCCTGGTACCCACCTGCAGCAGGAAAGTGGGTTGTACCTCTCACACAAAAGAACTTCTGGGAAATTAAAGCCACCTCACAGCAAAACACAATTCCCATATCCAGTTTTCTTCACCCTACCAGGTTTCTCCAGCCAAATCAGATAGATCATGTACAGGTGTTGGGGGGAAAAATAAATTGAGAGGTAGGAAATAACTATTATGTATCTTTTAAATGAGAGTTGTGTGGGTGCTATGGGATATGGCAATTTAAATTAACTTCCCTGGCATTTACAAGTGGTAAAGAGGTAAAGATATCAAGTAAATAATTTGCCTTGACAAATATTCTGTTTTTCTCTGGCCAACAGTACAGCAATCACTATGACATACCTGAGCAGACACAACTTACGGATGTTCTCTGAGAGGTCCCACATGGGTTCTTGCTGCTCAACTGCTTCTGCACTACGTGATGTAGGGCACCCATGTGTCCAACACTGCCACACACAGAGAAAACAGAGGAATAGAGAATTGGAGAAAATGGTAGCAATGTTTATTCTGAAAAAGGACTGTTGAGCTTTTCAGGATTTCCTACAAAGACATAAAAACTTTCTAAACAGGTTTTCCTTTTCTAGCTTGCTCATCTGTCACCTGATTTGTCCCATATGCTTTGTGCACCTTGCAAAATAAAGTTTAATTTCATCCCTTATGAACTTTCAACAGGGAGTTGTCACCTGAAGGAAAAAAAACACATAGATGTGCACATATGCAAACACATCCATACAAACACATGTATTGGAGTCAATGCAATGATCAATACCCATCCAAATTATTATATCTACTAACCAAGTGATTACCTTATGTAATGTGAAACCTTGCTCTTTATAAGTTGAAGGGGAAATCTGCTTTCCTGGGGAGGAAAAGTTTTGTCTCATCTTCAGAACAGCAGATTACAAAACAATCAAGACTCAGCCCAGGATCATTTTTCAGTTCTTGAGTTCTCCACTCTCACTCACTCATCCATAAAAGCCCAGCAACCAGTCCAACACCAAGTGTTTGGTTTTGGGTTGGGTTTTTTTTGTTTATTTCATGGGGGTTTTGTGGTTTTGTTGTTTACTGAGAGTTTTTTAAAGAATTAAAAATTTTACTAAACTTACCCCTGTGTAGAACTTAGGTTTGCTAAGCTACAGGCAGTGTCTGCCCTGGACATCTTACAGTCTACAAGGACAAGAGATGGACAGACAAAAACAGTGCAAAGGAAGAGAAAGAAAACTACTGGTGGCAGCCAAAAATGGAGAGAAATTTCAAATCCCTGTTAATGCTGATGTTGGTTTGGCCTACCTGTACCCCACACAGGAAGAGTCACCCTCCTCAGCTCTCCTATGCAGAAGGATGGTCTAATGAGGACCTGACTCAAAGTGAGACCATGCTCATCCATCTGGCAAGTGTTTGCTCATGAAGGTGCCCCCGCTTACTGCAGGGGGTTGGGATGAGATCAACTCTCAAGGTCCCTTCCAAATGAAACTATTCTGTGACTCTACAGTTCTGAGCAGCTGTGCAAATTCAGCAAGATTTAAAATATCACATAACTATTCCTTTCAGCACATGAGGCCTGTGCAGATCTTTGATCTTCAAGCCCTGAAGTAGAACACCCAAGAAAGAATGCTCAAGTTTGCAAAGAGGGCAGAGGGGCAGGTTGGTCCTGTGTGTCCATTTTTAACAATGTGTTTCAAAAAGCTAACTTCTGTTAATTCAAGAAAGAAACACCAGTGACTAAAGCACCTCTTTGTAGTAAAAGTGAGCAAGTAGTCTTGAAGCCCAGAATGACTGATAGTAGTCCTTTCACTCAGATTCAAGGAGGTAAGTTAGCTACAAAGCTCTGTGTTCAACTGGTTACAATATTTGATGAAGAAGTTAAGCTTTCTGGCACTTTTAATAACCACCTCTTAAATTACTGGCACAGCTGGAGTCTAGCACAAGGGTAAGGACACTGAATATTGCCAGCTCCAATGTAACAATTAAGTAGCGATGAACTCTGAGCAGAAAAGCCATACTGTGTTTTAACCTCTTTACCTTGAAGACCTGTACATAGAGGATAATTAATTGAGTAGATCACTATAGGTGAAAGCCTAACTTAACAGCTGGAAAAAGTCATGAACAAATGAATTATATATACACACACACATATGTAAATATATATATACACACACACACACAAATTAAAAAAAATATTCCTACATACATATGTATTTAGATATATATGAATTAAAAATTGTGCAGGACTCCTTTGAATGTGAGCCCAAACAGTACTCTGAAACATGTACAGACACCTTCAAAAGGTAGGGATGGATCCTTGCAATCATTTGTTGCATACCAATCCCACTCACTGTCCTTTCCAGGAATTCAAGAACACATGGTGAAATCAGCAAGACACCCAGACGGAGACAGACAGTAGTCTGCCCTGCATTAGGGAAGAGGGAAGCACGCCGAACATGGTCACAGAATGAGGTCACTTTCAAAATGCCTTGAAAACACAAAAAACTTTGGGTTCACAGGGGAGCCCACATGCACTTACTTAAGGTTCTAACGGGTCAGCTAAGGGCAATGAGTATGTGGACCTCAGCAGTGACCTAAATCTGACTTCCTGAGAGCATGGCTTCATGGATTCCAGATGCATTTAGAAATTCAAATTTAAACTTTTACTAGTTCCCAGGAAAGTCATGTATTCATGTTACCTGAACAAGCCAGCCAAAATCCCAAAAAGCACTTGTTAAATATGTCAAGTACCACAGAAAAATATTTGCATTCTGTTAATCTTCACTTGACATTAAGCATGTGGAAGCCTGAAAAATATATACAGATATTTGTTTCTTCTGAGGCCAGTGGTAGTCATAAACAAGGAATTAAAAATGTTTTCATTAATTTTACTCTTCTGCTGATCACTTACCAAAAAGACTCCGTGTCTTTATATTGCTTGTATGGTTTTATTCATTATGTTAAAGCCCAGCTGTTCACGCGTCGGGTCCTTACACATATTCCAAGCATAGGATTCACTATTCATATTATGTATCTTAGTCCATAGTTTGCTTTGAAAAAGAGAATTTGGCTGGGACTAATAGTACTGTCTGAACTTTGCAGCCTACTTATCAGTCAGATTCGTCAATTTATTCTTCTGTGAGTAGCAGTGAGTAAACTCCCGTAAATTGTTTTCCCACACGTAATTGCTTTGTGTAAGAAAGGTTATGCAAGCGTTCAGGGAGGTTCACTTGGTCAGTGCGTTCAAGAACAACCTTTTTGTAATTTTAATTTACTATCTCCCAAATGTTCATAAGCTACTGAACCAGGGTCACAGCCACACTGCTCCCTATTCACATTCTGACTTTTCCTGTTTTGAGCATATGAGTAAGCATTTAGAATTTAAGCTTCTATAAAACATCTTGAGAACAAAGCTCTACCCAAGCAATTCTGATGATGAAAGGACTATACTTTAGAGAGAAAAACTGAATACAAAGTATTGCTGAGAACAACTTGTTTCCTTATTGCTACACCTAGTTCTGTCTAAGGCAATCCACCCCACTATGGTCTATGTATATAAATTCATTCTGAACAATCCATATTTGACATCTCACTCTGCTGCAGGGAATGTAAACATCCAAAGAAAAACCCTTGCCAAACATTACTTCTTTCTCTTCCAAAAATGGATTAGAAGACAAAATACCTCATTCCAATGCTACAAAATAAGAGTTTGATTTTTAAAATACTGAAGATAAAAAATATCACAACTAATGTGAAAAGACAGTAAGAGGAAAGCAAAAATTCTACAAGTCTATATGACTGCACTATCTGTTATGTAAAGCAAATAAGTAAGTCTACGAAGGGAAGAAATAAGAAAAAAAATCTAGTTATAAGAAATTGTTCAGGCCATGATTAAATGTCCTTGATTAACTGTGTCACAACTATTGCTCCTTGTTCAATCTGGAAAGCAATATTGTCCCAGCCCCCCTATTCTCTATATAATGTCTAGGTGAGTATTTTCAGATATCACTGCCTGCTTCTGGCTCCTAAAAACCAAATTTCTGCTTCTAAAAGCCAAAAAAAGATTCAGTGCTTCAGGGCGCATACAGGTGAAGCAATCATTTAGTCATCCAGGTGAAATTCTTCCTGAAGCAGACAGCAGAATTGGCATTGTGGTGAAATATCCTTTCATAACCTTGTCAGAAGTAGCCTCTGCCTCTTGAAGAATTTTTTTAAACTTTATTTATTTAATGAAAAGAAGTGATAACGGTTTGGTTTCTGACAGAGATCTCTGCAAAGTGGTGAGACTTCTACACTCTCCAGATCATGCAAGTAACAGAAAAAGGCTTTTTTTTTTGTTAGACCAAAATTACGAGAAATTACAATGTCCATTTCATAAAATATTTCCTGTATTATTTAACCCACTAAGAAATAACAATAATTTTTTATGTGTATTCAACTATCAATCTATGCTTACACATTCTATTGTTCAAGAGTGCCTGAAAGGTAGTGTTTTAGAGCAAAGCAATTTTATATGGTTGGTTTACAGAACAGACAAACCCAACAGGTTTAACAGACAATATCTAAAGATTCACACCAAAATCATTTAAGAATAGGCTGTTCAACAAACATAGATTGTAACAACTAGTTCCACAACAGAAGTGGCTTTAAAACACTGGAAGCTGGAACATTCTTTAATTCTTGAGTATTTCCAGCTCATCTTGGCTCTTTGCCAAGAGTTTCTTTCCCAAAAATTCTGTTTCTGGTCTAAGTCCATACTCACCAAAAATTGAAATATATAACAAAAGCAGTTAAAAGTAAAATTAAAAAAAAAAAAAGAATCTGTATTTCAGATACCACAGAAAGGGAAGCTTTCAACAAGAAATCTTAATATGTGTAGTTTCAGTAAAGTAAAGCATTCTGTACAGGAGCATTCAGCTCCCTGCAAATGAATCCTTTACAAGAAATGCACTATTCATAAAATGACCCAGACACAAGTTAGAAAACCCTCAAGGTATGAAAAAACTCACAGAATAAAAATCCTTAGAGCTTCATCTGAGAGGCTTTCTGAACAGAAGTAGATGGACATTTTTCATGGTCCTGAAAACACATGCATCTTTCCATCCAGCACCACCAAAAGACTTAGAAGTGTTTCAGTGAAACAAAAGCAAAGTTTATGTCAGTTTTAGTAGCTGGAAACTGCAAGAGTATATGAAACAACTAGCAGATCTGCTTGCCCCTGTTCTTGCTCTTCCCTGTAACTCTCCATAGGGTCACTTCTGGAGAGCAGGACAATGGGGAGGTGGCAGTACTGCTATTCATATGTCACTTTAAACATAATGTCTTGGTTTGAAATAAATACTCTGGGTTTGATAGATCTTGCAATTACTGAAATAACACACTTTCAATGACTGAACTAAAACTTTATTTTTGAATGAGAGAATGCCTACATTCCATCCCAAATGGAGTATTCCTTTTTTGCTGTCTTTCACCAACTGCCAGTGAAGAAATGCATGTTACTTTCCAAGTTCTTTTCCTCATAACACAGCATTTACTGGAAAATAGACAACAACAGTATACAGGCATTTCAGATCAAGGTTTCTTTGCAGACCTCTAAGGCCACAATAGGTAATGGTTATTGATGCTGGACTGTTGCCTTGCATGGAAGAAATCTGTTCAAGCCACGGAATAATTCAATTCAATAGACCCTATAGCAACTCTGAAACCTCATACTAAGATGGAGTGCTTTTTCTGGAAAGAACTCTGATCTCACTTTCAACAGATTTTTCTTCTCAATCTATCAGTTGTTCTAGCAGTCTCATTGGTAAAAATACGCAGTTTAATTTCAAGCTGAATATATATGGAGAAAAGTGGCATTTATATTTCACTTCTTGACCATCCCCAGAGTATGCTGTGATAATTATATTCCTACGAGAAAGCCATTCTGAAAAATCATTGCTCATACTCTTTAATCAGACTCAGAAACATTTTCATACCCTGTAGGAAGAGACAGCTCCATCAAAAATATGACTTCCACAGGGTCTCTAACACCAACTTTCTTCCTGGTCTTGATGTAGCAAATGGTCTCTTCAGGATTTCACAATTTCTAGTATCAGAATAAAATGTGTCATTAAAAGCTTTAAAAGGACAGCTCATGGAATAACTTACAGGACATCATCTTCAATTGACACCCAAGGATACAGAGACTGAAATGTACAGGCAGAGAAAAGATCTCAGCATCTTCTCCTGGTATCGCCAGCTTCCTCCCCTTTAGCTGGGGTAAGCAATTCCTCATTTTTTTCTCTTTTTGAGGCTTTGAAATTCAATTTTGACATACTAAACAGCAACACCCTCTTGCTAGGCAACTGGAGAACTGTGATTATGGAGAACAGCACAGTCAAAAATGTAGTTTTATACAGAATGACATTGTCACATAGCTGAACCTCGAACAGCCTTCAAAGGGATAATGCCTTTTTGAGGGTAAAAAGAGGATTGCATTAAGGGTGGAAGGGCTCTTCAAGCAGAATGAACAGAGTAACAAATACTGTGGTGATTGTGGGGTTTTGGTTTGGTTCTTTCTTTCCTTTGCAGATACAGGGACAGCTCAAAAAATGAGCATCACTGCCTAAAAAACAAGATGATAATTTGGTATCATGTGGACTCCTCAACAGGTACCCCAGCATTTTGACACACATTTTCAGAAACTGTGCAAATTGAAAGTAACAGGAGTTCTTTTTCAGTATATATTACAAAAAAAGCTTCAGAGGGGGAGACACTAGTCATTTTTTCCACATCACCAGACTTTTTGTCTTCATCTTATGGAAATATTTCTACAACACAAGATGTGACTAGCACCCTGAACAACACATGGAGAGATCAAATTTTCTGTCTGGATCTTGAAGAGGTTAAGGATGAAATGCTGCCAGAGAGGCAACAACAGTATAGGCAGTATCCAAAAATAATAGTTGAGTCTGCCTAGCTGAAATCTGATGGGATGTGAGCTAGAGAAAACAGCTAGGGAACTGCCCGGATACAGTATGTGGTCAGGTGCGTCCCACGGGTCAGGGACAGCTAACCTCAAAGTACCACTGCATCTTGAAAAGTAATATTAATTGTTAATATATTTCCTCACATCTTCCCTGCTTCACATTTTCTTCTAGGATAGGATGTGCTTTGACTCCAGCAAATAACTAATATAAATTTACCTCTCACCTGAGTTACACCAATGACTAGTTAAAGCCCAGCTGGAGACTGTCATCCTCCAGTTTAGAAGAGGTTTCTTACAGTGTAAACAGTCCAATCAGTGGGCTAGTTCATAAGAGAAAAATAATCCAAAATTTGCTGCTTGGTAAGTAGTGACTTCTGCATAATCATCAGGCTGTAATTCAATTGGTTTAGACTCTGCCACACACACAACAACCTAGACACAGACTCACAGATGCTGGCTCTTTACCAGGCAGAGCTACTCATCACAAAACTTCACGATAAAAGAGCACTGCATTTTGACAGAGTTTAAGATGCCCCCTGCAGAGAAGAGCTCAGGGAGCAAGTCAAGTCATGTGAAAAAATTTAGTCTTCCAGTGCCTGCCCAGGCTTTTCATACAGCATGGGAAAACCATTGACCAAGGCATTCATAGCACCAAGTTTTATACAACAGTTGTGGTAACTCACCCAACAGTCTGGACTAGCAGCAAACTCCCTGAATTTACACTACTCTTCCAAACTTGTCCCTGATGAAGAAATAGAAATGCATCTTAACTGCTACTCTCTAAACTACTTCTTCTAAATGCTTTCTGCCAGAACATAATCTCAATTCAAGAGAAGCCAACAAGACATGGATGAAGTGTTTTGTGGAGAGCTCCCTCATGAGTAAACCCTCACCAACATGCTGCCAACCTGCAGCAGACACGTGCATCAACTGCAACACACAATGACTGGTGCTCCTGGAATCCATCTGACATTATCCACATGCAGTGTAATGTGTGATTCCTAGAGATGGTCCTGTGCAAGCCCTTGCAGGTCCCTTCCAACCCAGCTTATTCTGTGAATACTGTATCTCAACACCAGACCCACTAGCTCTATGTTAAACATCACATTTCTGACACCGGCAGTGGTTATTTCTTCCCAGCTGCCTCACCTGTCAGAATCCCACCCTCTGCCATCCTCCAAGTCCCTTCCTGGATTTAACATGTTTTAAATCCCCCTTCTAAAAAGAACCCCTGGCTTTCAGTTTATTATTATCCAAATCAAGTTCACTTCTCTGTGATGCAATACAGGCCACTGTTTTCACGTTCTTCTTTATATTGGTATTATTTCAATAATGAGCTTGTTCTCATCTAGGTTGTTAGTGAAATATTAATTAAAAAAATTAAAATATTAAATTTTAAATGAAACAGGACCCAAACATGGCAGCAATGAAGAAGCACCCTGTTCACTACCCAGTTTTACCAGTTCAGTGCTGCCTTCACCAGCAAGCCATTCAGATTGACTGGATTCAAACGCTGCTACCAAGATTTATTTTGGATTTTTTAGCAAGCATCATACACAACAGGACAACTGTAAAGAAGTTTTAGCCTGTTGTTTTGACAAAGTCATTAATCAGCCCCACTCTTCATCCCCAAAGAAATTCCTTGAAGCTTATTTTTTTAAAAGCCATCGTGAATTCACTGCCAAGAAGAGCAGCAAGAAGTGTGTAACAGCAGGTATAGGCCTACTGGCAAACATCATTTTAGGGCTTCAGTAATTTGATATCTTGCTTTAAATTAAAGCTATAAAAAATTTAAAGCTATAAAAAATTTTGTCAACAGTTTTCACATTAAATACCGTAGCTTGGCACTCATTAAGTATTTCAATACTGCAATATTGCTTGATCGCAGCACCAAATTGTCAGAACACAGCCCCATACCGCTGTGAGCTTGCAGACACATTTTACCTGCATGATTTATCACTCACTTTACTAAAACTTCATAGCAAATTCTCTCACACTCACATTTTTTAAAGAAAGGCCTGGGCTGCAGTGGTATACAGACAGTTTTCTCCAAACAGAGGTCCTGAGTACAAAATTTACTAGATAGGGGTACTGCAGCAATGCATATTTTGAGAACACACATGAGAACAGCAAAAGTCAAATAGCCTTTTCAGAGCCCACAAAAAACTTAGCAGCTGGTGAAATGCCTGGATATATCCTGTTATTTAGCAGTAAAATGTGGTCCTTGTTACTGTAAATTTCTCTTATTTTCCCCACCAGCAGTGTAATTAATACCTGTGTCCCCTCTTTCTGAGCACACAATTTCTTTAACTTCTACTAAAGTCTTCAAAACCAGCCAACAAAAGACTCCTGGGCTATGCTCTAGATGCTTTCTGAAGCAATGCTTGCAAAGAGATGGAGCTAAATCTGGCAGTGCTCACCCTCTAATCTCCAGGCAGCGACTTAGGGTAGTAACCTAAATGGCTCGTCCACATCCCTCCAGTCTTCAGAATATTTATTTCCTTTTTTTTCTACTTTATTCTCTCTCTTGCATCATTTTGTGAGCATGGATGAAACTACTGGTGCCTCCATGCTTTCAGGCAATGCTTATGAGGCTTCCAAGTGCTCACACCTTGCCTCTCTCCCTGCCAGAATACACTAAAGTTTACAGCAATATGTGACTTGCTTAATAACCTTCACATAAGGAAACAATCCTACACTTTGGTTCTTTGCACGGGTGACTGAAGGACACAGATAAAATCAGCTATCTGTGGTTTCCAGACTGAAAGGGGAAGAAGTGCTGCTGGATGGCACTAGGGAACATCCAGTGCAGTGTCGAGGCAGGGTTTGCATATAACTCCAAGACACCACCTGCATCCCTAGTGTAACTCAGAATGTGCTGATAACTGGCCTTCCTTGCTCTGCAGAGCTTGCAAACCTCCCATTTAGCGGGAGCTGCTGTAACCCTTTATTTGCTTTTCAAGTGAGGCCAGAAACCTTATCTCCTGCAGCTCACCCTCTAATCCAATTAATCTCCCAAACCGCTTACAGCCTGGTCTCACCTCTGACTGGTCCTTCTTTTCAGCGACCCCTTCAGAGGCGGGTGATGCAATGCAGTGCTCCGTATGCCATCACATTTGATGAACACATGTTGCTTTCCTGTGAAAAATGTTTCCTTTCCTTGCTGGTATGACATAGTGCNCTGCAACACACAATGACTGGTGCTCCTGGAATCCATCTGACATTATCCACATGCAGTGTAATGTGTGATTCCTAGAGATGGTCCTGTGCAAGCCCTTGCAGGTCCCTTCCAACCCAGCTTATTCTGTGAATACTGTATCTCAACACCAGACCCACTAGCTCTATGTTAAACATCACATTTCTGACACCGGCAGTGGTTATTTCTTCCCAGCTGCCTCACCTGTCAGAATCCCACCCTCTGCCATCCTCCAAGTCCCTTCCTGGATTTAACATGTTTTAAATCCCCCTTCTAAAAAGAACCCCTGGCTTTCAGTTTATTATTATCCAAATCAAGTTCACTTCTCTGTGATGCAATACAGGCCACTGTTTTCACGTTCTTCTTTATATTGGTATTATTTCAATAATGAGCTTGTTCTCATCTAGGTTGTTAGTGAAATATTAATTAAAAAAATTAAAATATTAAATTTTAAATGAAACAGGACCCAAACATGGCAGCAATGAAGAAGCACCCTGTTCACTACCCAGTTTTACCAGTTCAGTGCTGCCTTCACCAGCAAGCCATTCAGATTGACTGGATTCAAACGCTGCTACCAAGATTTATTTTGGATTTTTTAGCAAGCATCATACACAACAGGACAACTGTAAAGAAGTTTTAGCCTGTTGTTTTGACAAAGTCATTAATCAGCCCCACTCTTCATCCCCAAAGAAATTCCTTGAAGCTTATTTTTTTAAAAGCCATCGTGAATTCACTGCCAAGAAGAGCAGCAAGAAGTGTGTAACAGCAGGTATAGGCCTACTGGCAAACATCATTTTAGGGCTTCAGTAATTTGATATCTTGCTTTAAATTAAAGCTATAAAAAATTTAAAGCTATAAAAAATTTTGTCAACAGTTTTCACATTAAATACCGTAGCTTGGCACTCATTAAGTATTTCAATACTGCAATATTGCTTGATCGCAGCACCAAATTGTCAGAACACAGCCCCATACCGCTGTGAGCTTGCAGACACATTTTACCTGCATGATTTATCACTCACTTTACTAAAACTTCATAGCAAATTCTCTCACACTCACATTTTTTAAAGAAAGGCCTGGGCTGCAGTGGTATACAGACAGTTTTCTCCAAACAGAGGTCCTGAGTACAAAATTTACTAGATAGGGGTACTGCAGCAATGCATATTTTGAGAACACACATGAGAACAGCAAAAGTCAAATAGCCTTTTCAGAGCCCACAAAAAACTTAGCAGCTGGTGAAATGCCTGGATATATCCTGTTATTTAGCAGTAAAATGTGGTCCTTGTTACTGTAAATTTCTCTTATTTTCCCCACCAGCAGTGTAATTAATACCTGTGTCCCCTCTTTCTGAGCACACAATTTCTTTAACTTCTACTAAAGTCTTCAAAACCAGCCAACAAAAGACTCCTGGGCTATGCTCTAGATGCTTTCTGAAGCAATGCTTGCAAAGAGATGGAGCTAAATCTGGCAGTGCTCACCCTCTAATCTCCAGGCAGCGACTTAGGGTAGTAACCTAAATGGCTCGTCCACATCCCTCCAGTCTTCAGAATATTTATTTCCTTTTTTTTCTACTTTATTCTCTCTCTTGCATCATTTTGTGAGCATGGATGAAACTACTGGTGCCTCCATGCTTTCAGGCAATGCTTATGAGGCTTCCAAGTGCTCACACCTTGCCTCTCTCCCTGCCAGAATACACTAAAGTTTACAGCAATATGTGACTTGCTTAATAACCTTCACATAAGGAAACAATCCTACACTTTGGTTCTTTGCACGGGTGACTGAAGGACACAGATAAAATCAGCTATCTGTGGTTTCCAGACTGAAAGGGGAAGAAGTGCTGCTGGATGGCACTAGGGAACATCCAGTGCAGTGTCGAGGCAGGGTTTGCATATAACTCCAAGACACCACCTGCATCCCTAGTGTAACTCAGAATGTGCTGATAACTGGCCTTCCTTGCTCTGCAGAGCTTGCAAACCTCCCATTTAGCGGGAGCTGCTGTAACCCTTTATTTGCTTTTCAAGTGAGGCCAGAAACCTTATCTCCTGCAGCTCACCCTCTAATCCAATTAATCTCCCAAACCGCTTACAGCCTGGTCTCACCTCTGACTGGTCCTTCTTTTCAGCGACCCCTTCAGAGGCGGGTGATGCAATGCAGTGCTCCGTATGCCATCACATTTGATGAACACATGTTGCTTTCCTGTGAAAAATGTTTCCTTTCCTTGCTGGTATGACATAGTGCAAAGCACACAAATCTCACGTACAAGACATAAAAACCAGAGGTGTCTGCTGTCATGAGAAGCTTTGGATACCCTCTTTCTCCTCTGTGCTTTGGAAAACGCATGGTTTAGAGGTCAAGTCACTAAACTAAGATTTATAAAACACAGGTTCATTTTCTATTCCTGCCTCAGCATCCCCCATTTTAATCAAGTAATTTCATTTTCCTGTCAATGAAATGTGGCAAACATCCTGTCATAATACAGAAAATGAATCCTCTGTAATTTGCATTGAGTATGAAGGCCATGGAGATGGTTAAATCATGCACACACTTTCCATGCTCTGACCATTTCATTCAGACAAGCTTTAGCCTGTGTCTTTGGCTCAAGCATCAGCAAAAGCCAGAACTCAGAGGCCCTGTCCTGGACCAGCCACACCACCAGTCACCAGTGTTTTTACCTGCTAGTAATAGAGCTGTATCTGCTTGGCTGGCCTCACGTTGAAGTCACCATGTCTGGTCACTTGCACTGTGATGTCTCCAGGATCTCCAGCTCTATTACTCTTCTCTGTGCCCAATCCAGGTATCAAAAACTCCATAAATCCTTACCTTCAATGCAGTACAGAAATCCATGCAGTGTTTTGGACAGCTACCCTTCTCTTCTCCCCAGCATAGTTCAAACTACCTGTTTTCATGCCATTGCACAGCAATACAACATGAAAATCCAGCCTAGATCAGAGACCAAAGCACGAGGACTGGTCTTTTGGAAGAAGCTGTTCAAAAGAGACATGATGAGGCTCGGTGTTCCAGGACTTCAGAAAACAGACCAGTACTGCTGTTACGAAATAACCATACACAGCCTCAAATAACCCAAATTTTAAAGCTGTTTCTTGAAGAGTATTTTCTGTTTCAATGTCTATCTCTATTCCATAGTAATTCCAGGGAAAAAAATCAGTACATCTGCACTGGGAGACAAAACCCAGAAATTTCAACCTTTACTTACTCTTGCCCCAAGAGTTCTCCAGACTTCAATTACATCAACATCTTAAAAGATATGTTAAAACTTTGAAAATAAGCTAGCTTGTTTTTGAAATACTTTGGGCTAAATATGAAAGTGCGTTATTACAAATAAATGTCAATACACCATATTTTCTACAGTAAAAAGGAGCAAGTCTGTGAAAGGGCTGCTAGCTCAAACACCATTACAATACAGATAAAACCCAAAATATTACTTAGTGGTATTTCAGTCTCAAAATAATCAATTAGACTATGTGCTATTTCCTCCTCTTCTGTACACAAGGGCCTGATATAGCACCATTAGTCACCACAGTGTATATGTCAGCTGACTTTGCAATGCAATAGGTAAAATCCCAAAACCTGCTTTTCTCTTGTTCCCTGATTTACATTTAGGTCATAAGCAAAGACAAAGGAATTTTTGGATAAAGCTGAACTATAAAGCTTGTGATTTTTTTCAGTCAAAAGATTATTTTTTCTTTCATGTAGCTGTTTAATAATGGTTCACTTAAAGACTATAAGCAACATAAGCTGGTACTCTTCTTTCTGACAAATGCTTTACATTGGGTGTTTTAGAGGGCCATATTTAAGTTCATCATCTAGTCAACATTGTTTTCTTCAGCTGCTCAGAGCAATTTATTCATCAAGAGCTAACTGAGGCAGACTCAGTTCCACCCTGCATAGTGTACAAAGTAAAAATACAGTTCCTGCTCTGATTTAGTGACATTTCATACAGATCTGCATTTACACATGATATATGGCAGTGGAAAATCAGACTCAGATTCCTGTTAAAATTTCCCCTCACAGTGAGTGAATCCTATTATCCAATAAACTGCTGAAAGACAAACCAAAGGAAAAAAAAAAAAAACCACCAGAACAATGAACTGAGTAGAATTCATGAAAAAATGTTAACTTTAAACACAGTATTCCCCTTCTCTTCTCCTGGATCTTTCCTGGTTTGCCAGTAAGTTGGTGTGAATTTTTAAAACACATACTTTGTCTTACGTAGTAACTTGTAAGCACTGTTTTAATCTAGCAGGCAGAAAACCAGGACTGTTAGCCTATCCCCACTTACTTTCAAATGCAATTTCCACACAGAATACTTCTCCATATCTCTATTGGTTTTATAAATCCTCTAACTATTTCTGGTCTGTATCCCACACTTAAGACCGAGCTGAAGTAACACCTGATGGAAAGTGAGATGTAAAAGGGATTGCATTTTGCTTGTTTGCTTCTGCATTGCAGTAACAGCATGCTCTTGTAGACAATAGCAATTTGAAAATGAAAAGGCATTATCTCTCACTTGACTTGGAGAAGCTGCTTTCAAGGAATTTAGTTTGTTTATCAGCACTTCTGAATACCTTCTGAAATATGAAAACAATTAATTAAACCTAAAAATGACAACAAAACACCATCATCTTCCTTCTCCGTGGGAATATTCAAGCTAATTCACAGCCAGGGGTAGATGGTTTGAAGATTAAGAAACCTTATCTCTCTTAGTACATCTGACAGAGCAATGCCAAATAAAGATAAAATCCAGTTCTGAAAACTACACAGGCCAGAAGAGTAAAGGGATACGTGCAGACGGGAATATTCTTTTATTCTCCCCTTGTCCTTCAGTCTTTTCTGTGACACAGTTCAGAGCCAGGGCACTGAACTAACTGCACCACTGATCTCCCTTCAGCACTGCACTTCTCCCCTTGGCCGCAGACCTCCACCTTCACATCACCCAGTTTAACCCTGTTTCAATTTAATCCTCCTTGTGTTTATTTATCCAGATACAAACAGGGCTCGCCTGCAAAACTGAAGTCACTTTCCAGTAGCAGAGATTACTCTTGGTTTCGTGAAGGATGCAGCCTCCGAGTAAACTGTAATCATTCTGTGGTACAAAGCACGTTAACAAGCAGCTAGGAACTGAAATCCTAACACGGACCTGATCACCCAACCCTACAGTGACTTGTTCTGACCCCTGCAGGGCAGGAGGATGCGGCAGGGCCAAATACCCAATGGCACAAAAGCCAACCATTTCTTCCCAGTAGCACCACCACATCATCCTAAGCTCTCAAAGAAGTCAGTGCTGGTTTTATTGGCTCATACTCTTTTCAATGAGAAAACTCTGAAGCATTTCCAGCTAGTTCATTAAAACTGGTCCTAGAAATCCCAGTTTTCTCCATATTCGACACTGCGATTTCTAAAGGAAATCCTGCCTCATGCACACTAGAAGCAACGGCATTCATTTGTACATGTGCTGTTCATGTCCTTCACAGTGTCCCTTGGCTTGTTTCCCCTATAATACAGCTACATCCAAAAATCACTGAAGCTGGCTTGTTTTCTCCTTATGTATTGTCAACTTATAAAATGTTTCTCAAAACACTCTCTAGGCACATACACTAAATAACACTTGGCTAATGGCATGAGTCCAGCTCCCTCTCACAGCAAGAGCCTGCACTCCTAGATAAGCCTTGAAGCATGTCTAGACGTGTGTTCCCCATTCCCATCCTGGACAGCACCTGTTTTGAGGTGATCTCTCCTGTGTGAAAGAAGAACAGCTGTCAATTTTGCACCAGAAGCAGAGGAAGCCAGAACTCCCACTGAGCAATGCTTTGCAGATTACAGTTCACCAAAACTGAATATTTCCGTACCACTGGCAAAATCTGTCACTTTAACCACGGAAATGGTGAGAGAACTATACAAGGTGGAACTATACAAGTTGAAGAAGTAAAAACAAAACAAAACAAACAAACAAATACACACACAGTCCAAAACAGACAATTCCAGGTTTGGATTCACATATACGGTCTAAGTGTCCTGAATTTAAACATACAGCTTATTTCTATACCAAAAAAATACTACAACCCGCTAAAAGTGCTTTTTTTTAGTGCAGTGAGGATGTAGATGAATACAAAGACAGCATCTGCTACTCAGTGTCCAAGCTAGATCTTTGCCTCTTCCTACCTATACCCTCCTCCTCCGTTTTGTGGCTTAGAGTAACTGGGGAAATCATGTTCAAAACCAGGTTCATCCAGCCCCTGTTTACTCCAGTGAATGATTCACTGCTACTGCACTGAATGCAGAGTGCCAACACAGCCTTCGTTGCTTTCCAGCAATGGAAAAAGCAACTGGCAGGTGCCTTCTGCAGGAGCTGCAAAGTGATCTCCTGTTCTGCCCATCACACACAGAGGAGCACCTTTGGAGAGGCAGGCACTGCAAGTCTGAGGGAATCCATCCAAGTGTCTCACAGTTTTGGATCACATGATGGGAACATGCACCCTCACACGTGAAATACAAAGGACACCACTACACCAGTCTCCATGGCTTCTGATACAGTATTTGTGGACATGATCTACACAATTACAACAGTCTTGCAAAATACAAGGGTTTCAACAGAAAGAAGGAAGACTAATCCCAAAACAGCAAATCTCTTGCAATTCCTGTGCTAGCACCTAGAATGAGTACCTGCTCAAACTCCTCCATTGACAAAGCAACTTTTGGGTAGCATTCACAATGGATGGAAAGCAGCACTCTACCAAAAGCTTTTGTGAGCTCTGCAGTGTAAAACAAACAAACACCTTTTCTTCCAAAGCACAGTCCAGGGGTCAGTGAAATCTTTCATAACCCACTGAGCAGACTTCCTAACTCAGCTCTCCTCCTGAGAGCAAGGTCAGCCTCAGTATCAGTGGTCTCCTTGAGATTACCAGACCCAG
Source organism: Platysteira castanea (assembly GCA_013397175.1). Taxonomy (NCBI): domain Eukaryota; kingdom Metazoa; phylum Chordata; class Aves; order Passeriformes; genus Platysteira; species Platysteira castanea. Next base: position 95,802 of record VYXC01011348.1, on the reverse strand, counting down.
TCTACAAATCAGAAAACATGGCAGAGATTTCTAGCAGGTGTCTCAACATTTCTAACAGCTGTCTTAAGATCATTCAGCAGCTTCACAGTCAATGAGCATGTGTCAAACTTTTCCATTTCTCTTCCACCTTTTAATGAGTGAAACATTAGAAGACAATTCCAGTCACATGCTGGTTCAGGAGATGTACAAACATGTCATTTGGTTTTGGTGTGAACACCCAGACTAGCCTGAAGCGGGTATTTTTGAAGCATGTATTTTGAAGGTTCAGGTTTTAACAGCAGAATTTAGGAAAACCAACAAACTAATAACCTTTGAAGCTCTAAAGCATCAATTTGATTGCAGAGCACTACACGTAACCCATCTATTCTACGTTTTTCCTACTCACACTTAAATCCCAGTTTAGTAGTCTTTCATAATTGTAAAACCAAGCTGCATGGCTGCCAATGTGTAAATACAAGCCAAATTTTTAATAGGATTAAAAAAATCTTCTTTTCAAACACAAAACCACTATGGATGACAGCACAATGACAAGGTAAAGCATGACGTATAGTATTCATCTCACTGGAGTTGGTTTTGTTAAAAAAAAAAAACAGGCTACAGAATTTATTGAAGGCTACATTAGTTCAGTGCCCTTTATCTTGGCTTTTTAAAATTACAAGCAGAATTCATAATGCAGTAGTCTGCATGGATAGGTTTTTGCCATGATGGCAGCAGCACGTGTCATATATCTCCAATCATCTGAAACATCCTAAGTGACATACACAGAGGCGAGCAAAGCCTGGAACCACAGCCAAGGAAATCCATTTCTTCTTTCCATCTTCTACCTTTTTTCAGCTATTCTGTAGTTTTTTATTTTCTCAGTTGAAACACTAAGTATTTAAGCATGAGGTGTGCGAGCTAACCAGGTAAGAGATTAGATGAACTTTATTTAATGTGGACAGTGATGTTTTAAAAGACAGCAAAGCATTTGAAAACTGTTTTAGCAATTTGTTTCAAATTAGATTATGGTGAAAACTGAGATGGTATTAAAATAGACAGAAAAATAGAAACTTGGACTTTCTAAAATGAAATAATGTATTTCAGCCTTTTTGTACAGTTATTAGCTGGCACTATATAGCTGTTCAAAATAATGGAAAAGATTAAACCAAGGTTTGCTACAGTAGGTCAAATGAAAAACCATTCAAGTTTGCAAAAATTTAGATTAAATCCTTCAGAATTTGAACCACATTTCTTCCCAATTGCATTGTTTGCAGTGTCCCATGGGCTATACTGTAGGGATTGCACAAGGAGATAGGTTCACAAATTAAGCACCTATAATTTGAACCTACTTTGAAGAAAGGACAAAATGGGAATGAAAGTTATTTTTCCGGGAACTGGCTGCTCTTTGAGGAGTAGGACAGTTAAATACAAATCTGTATACTAAATCTGAATGGTATTAATAAATTATATACAATTAATTTCTAAAAAAGTAGTGAACATTTTAATTTTTATTTTTATACAGAACAGTAGAAGAGATTGCATAGCACTTTCAGGGGGCTTGAAGTTACAGTCTGCATAATTCTGTCTACTTAGGACCTGCATTTTAAACTACTTGCACAGTTGAGTGTGTCTCTCAGTTGGGCATCTTCAAAGCAAGATCCATTTTGTGTGAAAGACAAGAGTTCAAGTTGCACTATAGTAAGAACTGTAGGAAGTTACCAAGCATAAAACACACACCAAGCACAAAGTTAAGGACTGTCAGAAGGTAACGGCAGCTCGGATACACGAAAGAGTCAAGAAATGTTTGGACAAGAGAGAAAAAAACCAGCAGTTCACTGAGTTGGAACAACAGAAATAATTCCAGACGGCAACAAAGCTGTTCCCTCTGCCACACCTGCCATGGTGGCAGGAGGCAAGGCAGGTCAGAGAAGGCAGTTCTGCTGGAACAGAGCCACAGGAGACACAGTGGACAGAGACTGCTGCTGGATTAATAAAATTTTCCTGTTGGGAAACTAAGCAAAGGCAGTTTCGAATTACCTCTGGTAGCAGATGGGCAACTAACTGAAGGGCTGGAACTGTTTGATTTTTACGGCAGTGTGAGTATCCAAACAGTTTTATTTTGTGTGTGTGAGAAACATGTCACAGCAGGAGAAATTATTGGCAAATGCCACAAGAAACTGTATCACGCAGAAATATTTCTGAAGGGGTTGAAAATGACACATTAGCATGCACAAGGCCAGTGAGAAACTGTTTTGTGGATAAAAATGATTGATGTAAAAAAGAAGACCATCAACAAATTAAAAAAGAGCTATCCTAGAATAAGGTCAGTTATAAGGATATTTGCCCATTTTCTGATCAGAAAAGAAAGTATAAGGTACTTATTTCTGGTAGAAGAACTCTGAAAATGGAGTGCAAGGGACACCAGAAAAAGAAAGAGCTCTTCTAAGTACATATGCATGTCAAAAGGTAATGGGCAACTTGCATTATAGTTTTATTTATAAGTTTACTTGCATCATTAGTTTACAGTTCTTGGCAAAGTCAATTATGTACAGAATTGGACCCAGCCAAGTGAAGCAGAGGTATTCTGTTGAAGCTAGCAGAGACACGAGGGTGAAGCAGGTCCTGCTTCTCAAAGACAATCACCCTTCACTCTTAAACCAAATCCAAATCATTGGCTATTCAAGTTCAAAATTAAAGAGTTTCCTAAGAACATCTAAACAGTGAAAATGCTCTGTGTCTACATAACCAACAAGGAAGAACTTCCAGCCTTTTTTAAGATGAAAGCATTTCCCTACAGGGCTGAAAATGAGAAGTGTCTGTCCAAGAAACAAAATAATCACTTGAACATTTGCAAGCTATTACAATGGAAGTTAAAATATGTGAAACAGAGTTGTTATGGTAATACAGCAGCACTATCATTCACAAAAATGGCTAAAATATTCCATCTGCACTAACTTGCTTTTCCCAAGTCTCCCCATACCATCTTCAATACCCTAATACATCTTTGACATTTGACACTAACACACATCCTCCTCCTTGTAAAATAATTCCCTGTGAGGTCTTGCTCTTTCTTTTCAAAGTATAATGATAGCGGGAAATACAAATTTCAAGTCCCTGAGTCTCCTTCTAAAGAGAGGTAGTGTTAAAAAATTCCACTTGACAACTGCTTCTTAAAGATGAGCCAAGCTAGCTCTGCTGTGCCTAGCAATTGCTTTCCAGCTGATGGACAAAGAACTTAATATGTCAAAATAAAAAAAAAAGACCTCAAAACTAATCTGATAAAAACAAAAGCCAATGAGGTCCTGTGCAAATAATTTTCATGAGAATTGTATTGTTCATGTTGCATCCTTGAGCAACAAGAACACGTGCTGAGGTCAGAGGTTTCATCTGCACAAGGAAATCAGAAACTCTCCTATGAAACAAAAGCCTGAAGCATCACAGCTCTTGAAAGTTGTGCACTCAAGAGATATTCTGGGTCTTAAATTCATTCAGAAGATTTTAACTACACTATATGTAGGGCAGACATGTCCCTAGCATGCATCAAGACTGCTCACACAGCAGATCTTTGGCTAGCACCTAGCTTTGGTGGAGGGATGAGTTACTTGAGGAAGAAAATTTTCCATCATAAATTATTCTTATGGACTTCTCAGAGTCTTGGAATACTAGCACCATGAGAAAAGGCAACAAAGATCACACAAATTATTTGTACAAAACCTCTGATATTAAACTAGACACATATTTAAAGATCGTCAATAAGAAAGTTTATTGACCAGTAAGTGGAACAATTCATAAGGAAATGCTGCCTACTGATGTCTGTTTACTGCACTGCACAAAACTGATATGCTCAGCTGAGATTAGGAGAGTGCACTGACACAGTAGAATACACAGGTTGTCCATACTTCTCCATATCTTTCAGCCTCAACTTAGGGGCACAGCTTGGGGGCACAGCTTGGGGGCACAAAGATTTCAGTCCTATAAACATGCAGTACCTACAAAAACCTATTTCTCATCTTGGTCAAAGAGTCAAAGGCACTGACAAAGCCACATTTTACCAACTACTGAAAGACATCCTCCTCCCAAAGACCAAAAGCCACCGTCCTCCACCTTTTATTAGCCAAACTATTGAGAGTTTAGCCAGGCAGATCCTTTAACACAAGTGGCAGTTTGCAAACATTAGAAGACATACACCTTGGCCCAAAGTCCTAGGAATATATCCTTTCATTACTCTAATTGTCATAGCAATGGAAGATTAAATACGTGTGGCATCTTCTGGAAACTAACAGATTATTTTCTTTTCTAAAGAGTGTATACTGTTATTTGCTACTATTATCACTTGAGGAAAATCTGCCACTTGCAGTGTAAGAGAACACAGACATAGTCAGCTCAAAGAAAGAAGAAAACCTCATAGAATATACTTCGTCCTTATATTTGGAAGGAATTCAGATGGAAAAGTTTCTGACAGACAAAGCTGGTACATGTTATATTAGAGATTTCTGTCTCATCTAGCAGGTTCCTGCAGTTGGGAAAACAAAAGGACTTAGCTTGAACTGTGGAGAATGAAATGAGTAGAAGAACTTACTGAAATACTAGCGAAATCCAGCACAGGTTTGTTATTTACGGAAGTGTAAGGGATGGTAAATAGTATAAATTTGTACCTGCATAAGCTTAACAGCTGAACAATAAAAGACTGTGATCAATGTTTTTAAACATATTATGAACAGAACATTCCTCCAACAATATTGTTTAAATACAGTCATGACAGAATATTATGGGTTTTGTGCTTCTCTTTGCAACAGTTAAAATGATACAAAAGCATGCCTGTGCAAAGACAACAGAGAGTATCACCTCAGTTCCAAGCATTCCTTCTAGACAATGAGAAATATACTGATGATTTCTAATAAAACAACATTGCCCCCCTAATACAGTGGAACACCCTTTGTAATGGAAAATTCATTCTAACATTTTCAAGCTAATAGTTTGTTTTCTTCAACATTAGCTTCAACATTTGGACTGACTGTTGGACTCTGGCTCCAGAACTGAATTTCATCCAGCTGAATTAAGGTCAAAATCAGCATTCCTACTGTGCAAGGGAAGTTTAAATCCTGCTGGAAAAAAAATAAAAAATGCACTGTTAACTTCTTCTGGTAAGGAGAAAAAAAGGCAATGTAAATAAAAAGCTATTCACATGACATGAGAGTATTTCTGTGAATGCATTAGTAATTAAACACTAGTTCCAAAAACAGTGAAAAATTCAGAAGTTAAAACTATAAAGATGTGATACATGAAGGTTTGGATTACACACATTCCTTGCATTAACTACTTGAATACTAGTTATATGTTAACAGCTATGATGCACACATTATTGATGCTCAGCTGTAAACATATGGGAGAAAACTTTCAAATGAATATTATGAATGTCTGAAAGGTTATTTCTTCTTAAAGGATGAAACCAATCCCATGTTAGCCCTCGTACCTAATATTGTGCATGTCTACACTGTATGCTGAATAAAATAATAATGTTAAAATAATAATAATAATAATAATGATGATGATGATGTTAAAAGGTAGTATTTAAACTGCACTGATACCTACAGTCTGTGTGCCATGCTCCCTAGCTGGCAAATTCATATGAGCTATATTGCCACCCTCCCCATAAGATGCCAAACCTGGCCTTTTAAGAGTGGGACAGGCAGGTAAGAGGTCTGTGCCAATTTACAGTATCAGAAGGACAAATTTCAGAGGTCTTAACACTATGCCACTCAAATAATTTAAGTTTTTCTGCTAATTTAACAAAAAGCTAGACTGTGTGCATGGCTGTTACATGAACAAAATCATGCTGCCAATGTAAGGGATCAGTCTCTTCACTTACAGCCTGCAGAACTTGCCCACTGCTTAATGCTATATCAGGATTAACTGGCACAGCCCACTGTATGTTGGTTTGTTTGTTGGTTTTTAATTTAAACATGTTAACAAGATGTGAAAGGTGGTATTATTACTGCCAAAGACCTGAGAAATATCCACTTCGAAAAACTGCGGCCAGTTTGTAGAAAGAGGCTGTGAGAAAGTAACAGAGATCTTGGTGAGATGAATGTATCTGTAACAGCCTCATGATGCTTGCTTCGGCAAAGGAACCCACTTAATGGTGATGCATAAAAAAGGCAATTTTTTCCATCTGGAAGCAAGTTAAGTTTCATCGTATCTCCTCAAACCAGGAAAAAGTCTCTAAAACAATACATTTAACCTGAAAAGCCACCATGCATCTGAAAGAGATTCATTTCTCAACATGCCAACCTTCCATAAGAGCATTCCGCATATTATGGGTCAATGAAAAGTTATTAAAACTAAAATATTTGGATCCAAAAGAATTTGATGTTACAATTGCAGATGCTGGGTTCCTATGCCTTGGAGGGACACAATTTTATACAAGATATATTCAACCAACAGCAACACTCAGTGTAGCAAGTAAAATGCTAGACACGGCTTGTGTAAACTGCAAGAAACTAAGAGACACTTAATTTTAGAAGGCCACACCTGTGTCTAAATGAAACTATAGAAAACACATTCTCACAAATATCAGCTGCTATTACTTGGTCTTAAAGTATCTTTAGCGTTATAAAAACTGGTGAAACATGAGCAGCTACTACGCAAAACTCGCAAGAAGTGAACATTCTCATAAGAAGCTTAAAAGACATTAGAGCTTCAGCATCTCTGAAACCTCATTCCAGTTACACACCTCAGAGAGGAAGAATACTGGTAAAGAGGTCTTACAAAACCTTGAGACGCTCCCTCAAACCAGAGATCATCTGAACCAATTACTGGTTTGCATTCTAACGTGTTTTGCCTAAGTCTACAACCATAGTTAATATCTTAAAAAAAAAAAGGCTGAGAGGGCAGAAAAGAGTTCATAGTCTGAGCACCATCACCTGCCGTCCCTCATCTTATTTAAAATTGTGTTGAGATCGAGCGTTTTCTGACAGCGACATGACATGAAGCCGCACACTGCCGCAGCCTGCCTCCCCTTCCGCAGCCGCAGCCCTGCGTCCGTCCCCGCTCCGACCGACCTCGCCGCACAACTTTACAGGAAAGGGGCAGCATGTGGCATTTAAGTCCCAGGCGAGGTTTACTGATCGGGCTGTTACGCCAGTCCGGCGGTACAGGAAGGAACAGGCTCCCTTCCCACCCCGACACCAGGTACAGCCGCGCACTCCGCAATCGGCGCCCCCCAGCCGCTCACAGCGCGGGGCCGCGGGAGCCGCGTCCCGCCGGCGCCTCTGCCCGCACCTGCCCCGCTCGCTCCCACCCCCTCCCACAGGCAGCGCACGGCAGCGCGGCAAGGGACAGGAACGGAGCCCCGCGGCAGCGCCGTGAAGGACGGGCACAGAGCCCCGCGGCAGCGCGGTGAGGGACAGGAACGGAGCCCAGCGGCAGCGCGGCAAGGGACAGGAACGGTACCCCGGGGTAGCACGGTGAGGGACGGGCACGAAGCCCCGCGGCAGCGCCGTGAAAGACGGGCACAGAGCCCAGCGGCAGCACGGTAAGGGACAGGAACGGAGCCCCGCGGCAGCGC
>VYXC01011348.1:48440-87840 GCA_013397175.1 Platysteira castanea | reverse complement strand
CTCTTTTTGCAGTGGGTTGCTTACATGAAAAAAACTGTGCACCTTAGTTGAACACGCCATGGAGATTTAAATTTTTGGCAATAATTTTTTATTCTTCTTTGAGGATGATCCAAAGTACTATCTTCTATTCTCACCCCCAGCCTGACTTTGGAGAAACATCTCAGTGTTGGCAGTAACAAAGCATTTGCGCGGCTGCGTCCAGATGGATGAATAAATAAACCTGACAAAGCTCTGTGAGCCATTTTGAACTGTTAGAACAAGCCTGGTCTTTTCAACTTCAGTATTACCCATTTTTGCAGAAGTTTTTTATAAATGTGTAGAGGTTCACATGGAAGAGCTGTCAAAAGCAGTGCCAGGAGAGAGCCATGATTGAGACAGGTTCAGTTTATCAGTTCACCTTCAATTCTTATGAGGGTCAGCTCTGGTTCTGTGGCTTGTGTTCTTATGCAAATGCTTCTATAATAGCTCACTTTGAAAATAAAATTTCAGGGAACAACTAGCACTCCCTTCTCTTTCTGTCTTAAGTTTCCAGAGCAAATATGATGAGAAGCTCTTCCTTCAGCCATGACTTCTTGGAAAGTGAGTGACTATATCTGAGGTATTTAAATGAAGGAAATTTTGCTGACTTGCTTTTTGCAATAGAAATAGCTCTTGATGTGGGATTTGACTGGGAAAATGTGATCAGATGGTTAACCTTGGGGGTCTGATTTGAGCAATACTTTTGTTCAAATGTAAAGGGTAAGGAGACAGCAAACAGTCACCGAGGCCTATCAAGTTTTTGCAGTATCGCATCCTGTGTATGAAGATGCTAATCTGCCCCTTCCAAAATCACTGGTATGAGCAAACACGAAAAAGAAGCCAAATCCACATTATGGATATGAAGACATAAACCTCGCTAAAAATGCGGAAGATGTTATTCCTATAAAGGTGAAAGATGTTATGTTACATCGTCTTCAAAGAACAGGAAGAAATTTAAGTAAAAATTACTAGATTTCTAAAGAGCATTCCAGTAAGAAGCAATGGATGTTTTTACCAACATGTTTGAATAAAATCAGGTTTTTTATTTAAGGGGCAAAGTGATTCATGGATTGCACTGGTTACGTGGAAAATTGCTGCTGAACTTTCATCCGTTCCACTATGTGGCCTACCTTTTCTGACAGAAAACTGAAGTATACATCTTTTTGAAACATTAAACATGTTGTTAATGCTGTTGTTGATCTCTTATGGTCTCTGAAGCTTCGGGGACAGCTCAGAGCAAAATAAAACAAGTACCAGCAAACTCATTGTCACTTTAAAATGTATTAATATGTACAATAATATCTAAAACAACCTTTCAGTAATGCTTTCTACCCTGCTGAAGAACTTTAAATATCCCTCTCTGTGCTGACTAGAAACTTGCTGGCATTGACTTCCACAAGTAATTAGAGCTTTTGTATCTTCTTTCTTTTTAATGCCCAAAGTAAGATTCTTCATAGTCTGAATTTTCAAACCATGGATACTCTGCTTCATGAAAAGTGGTCCACTCTAACATGTCTCATATGAATCATATTTTAAGAGGTTTGCCTGTGTTTCTTATGCAATGTGACTGCTAAGATAGCAGGCTTAAGGTCTTTCATTGAGTCTCTATGAATTTGGGAATCAAAGGGTTAAATAATTTGGAGGGAAGTGGGATAGGAAAGGAGGCTTTTATGGGACAGAAAGTCAGAAACAGAGCAAACTAAGAAACACTGACTTGGAAGCTTTGACTTCAGATAAAAAGGTGCTATTTTTAGCTTTTCAGTGGTTATAAGACTTCAGCATTTGTCTTTGTATCTGCTTGGGAAGGGTTTAATAAAAAAAAGAGCAAACCATCTATCCTGATTGAAGAGCAGCTCATTGTGGTTTAGTTTGAACCTGTCATTTTACTAATTTTCACTGATTGCAGGCTGTAAATCAAAGTCAGAGTATCCATAAAAACTTTTGTTACTATTTAAAAACAGTGAAAACCAAAAAATCACGTTTTTGGACGTATTACTGAAATCCTTATACATAGCAAGTCCAAACTGTTAAAGAAAGTAGATTCCAGGGATCAAGTAATTTAAAAGCTTGAAAATACCAGGTAAAATGAAAATTAAAAGCAGAGCTAAGATACAAAAAACCCCCCCATCTTTGTTCTTTTATTCACAGCAATGCTGAACTCACTGAAGATGCCATGACGAGATGGAAAATTGAAATTGTGCTATCTGTTCATCATGTATTGTGTTCTTGCCAGTCTGCAGTGTGGATGAATAGAGACACCTCTACTTCCATGGAATGGCAAACAGAGTAATTTAGCCAGTAGGAATGTTGCTTCAGCATTCAAAATAAATTACAGCATTTAAAAAGACTTTCTGTTGTTTTTATTCTTCTAAGAAAAATAGCGTTTTAACAGTATACATTCACTGTTACACTTTTTCATTTTAACAGTCAGATACTTTGCTTTTTCATACGTCCTTGGCATCTATTTTAATCATATGAATAACAAAGAACAGGATCTTTTTCTGTAAATTACATAAAGTACATTCCACTCTGAAAGGTAAAAGAAAAAGCTACTTAATGGGGCATTGTATTTCTGTGATTTTCCTATTATATCTGATTTATTTACTTTAAATTTATTATTAATGAATTCAAAATGAGGCTTTGAACCGAAGAATTAATATTGTTTAAATATTTGAATTTTTTCAGTAGATTCTGCTTCTTAGGTTTGGTTTCTTCCTCCTTCTTACTACCCATTTCTATTAATAGAAGTTTCTCAGAACAAATACTGGCTGCCATCCCATGTTTGCAGCTATCATGGCTTTCAGTGACTCTATCAGTAACATTTGGGCTGTAAAGCCCTTCCAGTTGTTTGCAGCTGGGTTCCCAATTATATTCTTGTTACTTGAGAACACAGTGGATCCATGATATTTTCAATTTTGCTACTTCTAATGGCTAAGAGGTATAACAAGTACGACGACAAGCACATAAAATCTCAAAGAACCAAAGTAGATGGATTGAATGAGATAATTTATTCAATAGCCATATGGGTGAATAGAAGTCGTGACAGGTATTTTGTTGTCATTTCATACTTTGTCTGGCTACTTTGACAATCTCACCCTGCATTCATTAAGCAATTTCTATTTAGCAGTATTTGTCCTGTCAAAACAGATTACAAAATTCCTCAGTAGTCAGAAACCTTGTAGAAACAGGAAAATAGTATTTGATTCATTTTATGTGAAAGAATAAATGTTTCTGAATTTCAAGCAGAAGACAATGTGGTTTATTCTGTACTCTGATTTGTTATTCTCTGCTGAGAAAACCTGAGCATCCTTGCTTGTGCCAGTAATGAATCTGAGAAGAAACAATATTTGTTCTGAGCAGCTGACAAATGTCAGGATGATGCTAATGTTACCCCTTCTCTCTTGTGGTAAATTACAGTGACTGTGAAGATGATGGGTTAATATAAAGGTACAACACATGTTTTTACTTGAATACTTTATAACCAAAGCAAAAACGTTAGAAAAATATACAGAAAATAAAATAATTAAAGTGTATGACAAGACAGTTTGTTATAGTTAACCAAATTATGGAAACTTGAAATAAACAAGATTTAAAGCAAATTAGAGTCTTTGTATCCAGCCCTCAGGTGGAAATTAGTTCACCTTAGCTACTTCTTTCTGAAGAGTATTTCTCAGGTTTCTGGAAGAAGGTTTGCTTTGTCTTTTTCTTTTTTAATTTTTAACTCAAGCAGAATCCTGCTGTGTCTCACCTATTAAAGGTACACCAGTGGCTACTTTTTTACCTGGTTAAAAACAAACAAGTTTGGTTGTGTTGGCATTACAGAAAAGGCTCTAATGGCATTACCAAGAGCAGCAGTGGCAGAACATGAAAAACCCTATTTTCTCCTGGCCAGTGCTATAAGATCACAGGAAAGTCAGCAAATTTGGTACAGAGAAAGGTGAGAAAGAGATTGCTTTTTAATTCTAGACCAACTGATGATGTTTAAAAGGTTTCTATAGAAGCTCATGAACATTTTGTCATGAATAAATGTCTCTGAGGCTTGAAGGCCCCACGTTTGGCTTGGTTAAGAACTTGCAGAGAAAGCTTGATTCAAGCATTTAAGTTTGAGCTCATTCTCTAGGTTGAAAACTGCTGTTTAATAAAAACAGAAGCTAAACAAGATAGTTTAGTTGTGGGCTTACCACAGGCAATGCAGAAGGAAGCTTCAGTGCTGAGCTTAATCCTTGTGGCCTCCCAACGTAGTGTTGCAATGGTCAAAAAAGACTTCATCCATATGAAAATATCTACCTTTGGTTAAAAAAAATAATTGAAAGACCCAAACCAACATCTCCCCTCCTATGTTTTCCAGCCCTATCAAAAAAGGATGTGAAGTTTTTGAGGCAGTTGGATGCTCCCATGACTCTATTTAGTTTTTTCAGAAAACATAGCCCTTTGTATGAACAGAAAATTTTGACCAGTCTAACTAAAACCTTCACTAAAAAGTAATAATAGACGAAACATTCCAGAAAATTGTCTGGATGATGTCTGATCTCCTTTGGAGTTGTAACTAGCACAAACATACTAGGAATGTTCAAGGCAGGGTAAAAACTGTTAAAAATGCAAGACAAAATCAAGTGAAACAAAAAAGTTATTTTCATTTACTATATGTTATGTTATTACATAGTGGTAAATAAAAAGAAGTCCATACACAGAAAAATCAGTGAAAGTAGCAGGAATTAAATGGATGAGATAATCAGAAGTGGATAGTGCTTTCAGGATTTTACAGTGGACCACCAGAAACAGAAGATGCAATCTGCTTGTATGTGTAAGCCATTTAGGATGTAGTTCGGAACTACCATGCACAGTATTTAGAAACTGAAAAAAAAGACGTAAATAATGTTTCTAAATAGATATTAAAGTACTTTTTAATTCGTCAAGGTATGGAAATTACTTGCTATAAAAAGAAACTCAGATTTTACAACTGGTTCTTTACCATCAAGATATTTACAGTGGCATTTTGTAATTGATCTTGGCTATGACTAGCAGCACATATGTACTAATACATAGTTCCCATCTCTTTGCTGTATGATTACTTTTAAAAGAGTAAATATCTGTGAAATAGTTCATGATCTGTAGTAAATGTTTTTAAAAACATGCTAAAGGAAATGGGAACTGCATTAAATCAGAGTATAGTGAAAGCAAATAAATGTATAATGACTGCTTAAGCAATGAATATTAGGCAATAATTAAGTATTTTTATTTCTGTGCCTGTTGAAGAATAGTCTAAAATCAGCAAGATGATGAAAATACTCCACTGAAATTGGATCCCCTCGATGTAAAACTGGTATCGGTTGGTTAATCGCTGATGCACCTACTGTGCTTGTATCCTAAGCCACTGGAGATGAAAAGTATTTTCTATTTTTAAATAGAAAAGATGATGGATGACACAGAGACTTTCCAACAGAAGCTGCAGAGTATTAACAGTGGTCAATTCTACTGATTCAAAGGAATCTACTCCACAGCAAGGTACTGTAAAGTAAAGCACACCTTTATTGGCCAGGCTGGGAGCATGCAGGGGTTAACACCTCCATGTGCATGCCTGCCATGGTCATCTTACAGAGGTTTTTTATACGTTTACAAGTTTGTCATTAGACATTTACAAGTTTGTCATCTGCCCTTGTTTTGGTCACTTATCTGAAGTTACAGTCCTAAGGTGTCTTACAGGACTTCTGGTTTCCTTATCTTAGGGTTACAAACACAGCACATTATTCTTAACACATTTATCACATCTATTTTGCTAATACACACTTAATTCTACTATTACACACTTTGTTGCTCTATTAGTTATACTTCATCTATAATTGTGTATTGATTATATTCCTATTCTCCTATTACATTTTTCTACCCTGTTGTGACAGTTCTTCTATTTGTCATTAAACTGGCAGCTGGCATGCATCTTTTTCCTTATCGCTTAGCACAGAGGGGTTAGGCCCTTGTTCTGCAGACAAGCGCTTAGCCAAACCCATTAGCTCGCATTCCATTCCCTTATCATGCCAGTCCACTCGGGTTTGTTTCTTTCCAAGAGCAGTTAGCGTTAGGCACGGCATCTCCTATTCACTTACCATCATAGCCCCTTCCGGGGCTAGGAATCTTGTCTTGCAATAGCAGATACGGTCGAGCATAGCAGCCAACTCCCAACTTTTATTAACCTATACTTTATAATAAAGTACTTACATTGAAAGAGTTCTATATTTTGTATGTTAAAGGAGTCCTGTGTTTAAAGTGTTTAAAGTCCTGTGTATCACTACTCTTGGCAACTGGAGTCATGTTTCATGAAAGATGCATGTCTGCATCCTGGATGAGGCTTTCCAAACAAGCTCTTGCTGTTTGCATGGTAATGAAGCACTCCCAAAAGGTGTTGAAAATAGTCAGCAGGACTAATGAGATTTTAGCACATGACTGAAATCAGTATGCCAGCCACATTTCACAGGCTGCAGTCAGTGCCTGCTCAGTGGATGAGAGGTCATGTTCCTTTTTAATTACATGCACCCCATAATCGGTGTGAGTGGTGCAGTTGTTTCAGCCTGGCATTTGCAGGTCGGGTAGTACAGGGTGCAGGGCAGTGTCTCAACCTCAAACAAAAGGGTGGTGCATCTGACTTCTCTAGGGCAAGAGGCAGGAAGAGGTTGGCACAAATGCTAGAGAAAGAGAGATGACAATTATGTGAGAAGTCAGCATTTGCATGGTATGTTTCCCCACTCCACTTTATGATGTGATGGAACACTACATGGTCATTACTCAAGGTCCAACAAAATAAAACTTCTTACCTGAAACCAGGGATTTTTGTTCTTCTAGCCCAAGAAAATGGGGTGAGAGAGAATAGGAGATAGAACAAGAGAATGGAAAATGTGAGTGGTAACAAAGAAAGGAAAGGAGGCCCCAAAAGCACGGAGAAAGCTGATATCCAAAGGTGGTGGTATCACCAAGAGTGCAGAAACCAGATTCTGAGATTTGTCTCTGCGACTGAATGTCCACTCTCTGGGACAATGGAGGAGCTGGTCTTGTTTTTCCTTTAGAGAGTGTCTCTTCTTCTGCCATCTAACTCCTTCTGGTTTTTCTGGACTCATCTCCACATCCCTCCACTTTGAATTGCTGCCTCATTCTTGGCCTTCATGGCAAATTAAATTATGCACCTAAGACCTTAATTTCATGTCTGCACTGTACCTAGTGAACCATTCCAAAAGTCTGTAAATATTTCTAGCTAGAGACTGGAAATCAAACATCAGTTTCTGAAAGAACTTTCTCCCTGCAGGATTGGGCCCTAATTGCTGTTCATCGCGACTTGCTTCTTGTTAAAAACAGTTTCATTAAATGCAGCGCAGCTCAGGATTATCAAGATAATTAAGTTTGTAATGATCCATATGACATTGAGTGAATAAAAGATACAGGAATTCCTAATATGAGTACAATCCTCTTAAGATTAAAATTCATTATTCTTTGCAATATAAAGTCAAACAGTATTTTCCCAATTTTCTTGGGGAAAAAATCAGGATTAAATAGGATGAGGGATTAAATAGGATCACAGGCTTCTCCTCAGGTAACCCACAGGCACCATAAACCAATACAAAGGACAGAAGGCGCAGTCTTGCTCTGGTCAGCCTCCTTCATCCACTCATGAGCAGGCAGGAGAACCTGCAATTCACCCTCCAATGTGCTGCATATGCTGCATGATTCCAGCAGCTCATAAAGGCTGCAGCTTTTATACATTGCTTCTGACAACCTGACAGTATTTTAGCAGTATTTTCCCATTTTAACCATTTTTTACCCCTTTTCATTGGATGCAGTAGCTTAGTAATCAGAATAAGGCCTTCATCCACTGAAGCACCTACTGTGGTTACAGCCTAACAAAGAGGGTTTCAGCACGTGCTTTTTTCGATTCAAGACCTTAAAGTCTGGTTGCGTTTTCCTGACGTCTGGAGTCCTGGTCCTGAGCCCTGTTGAAATATACACACTGGCCAAATTAAAAGCCTTTTGCCATGAACTGAGTCAAATAGGGCCCAGGAAAGACGGATCCCAGCAGAACAGCAGAGGAAGGGATGAGGCCATTTGAGATGAGCAGCTGGAGGAAACAACAGTGCTTGCACCTTTGCCAGCAGGACCAGCGTGGGGCTGGGAGAGTGGCTGTTTCTGCCTTACCCCCACAACAACCACTGCAAGCACTATGGGTCATCCACTGTATTTTTTTAAGGAAGAAGGATATCTCATCAAAAGTGGAGTCAAAATTTCAAGGCTCACTTGCAAATCCAGAGCATCACCCCGATGGCAAAACAAAGCCCCAGTGCTTCCCACAACAGTGCTGGGCAGCTCCCTTCTTTGACAGGTAGACTGAACGCAGCATAGCATCACTTTGCCTTAATATACATCTGAGTTGTTCTGGGTTTTTTTTCAGATACTCAGTCTTCTAGTTACAAGTTTTAAGGGCAATAGAGAAAAGCAATCCTTTAAATAAATATTCCCTGGCCTGTCCACAAACCAGCTGCTTTAACACGTGTTTTTGCAAGGGCTGGACAGGTCAGAGCATGACTGTGCTATAATGTGCAGTGTCTGCTCTTCTTCACGTTGGCTCCTGGCCCTGTGGAGGTTAGTAGGGGCTCAGCCAGACAACACAATGAAAAGCAAAATAATTCTGCAGGAATCTGCACACGGACATACAAACCTCACTAAAATATTTTTTCTTGTGTATGTGAAGCAACAGATTTCCAATATCTGCTGCTGTGGAAAACAGAAACTTAATTCAGCCAGTGAGCATGCTGTTTTTGTTCACCTGAGGGAGATCCAAGGTATTTTCCTTATGGTCATTAACAGCTTTGCAACCCCCCAGTGCCTGCAAAGGCACCGTGAAACAAAGAAGGCTCAGATGGATTTGGAGGAGTGGAAGAAAGTGGAGATGAAAGCCCAGTGTTTGGTTTCATTACTCTCCAGACAAAAGAAAAAACCTTTCTGAGCAGAGCACAGTGGCAGAACATAACAAAGTATTTATTATTGCACTTAATTAGTGCTAGGTTCAATTTGAAGATTATTAAGTAGCCTTTTGTTTTCACAGGATTCTTTGTCAGTTGAAGTGTGGTTCAGTTTTGTGTAAACCAACAGATTTTTGCAAGTGTACATATGTAATCATGTCAAAATCAGAAAATACATATTTTTGAGTAGAAGAAAATGTATATTGATTCTAGGCATAAGTATTCTGTTTGAAATCTCTGTGTGGAAATGATTCAGCAGCAGCTAAATTGTGAAGGTAGAATGCTAAAATCTCCTCACTGTTATGTTAAGCTTATACCATCTGAGAAACACAAGCATTGATGTGCTATTCCACAAGCCATATGAAGGGAAAGAAACACCAAAACTTTGTCCCATTTTTAGAATTCAATTTTTGGAAGAATTTTCCACTGCTGAAAGGGAAGTAGCAGTGGGAGGTTTGTGACTGGTCTAGATGATAAATAAGTTGACTCACACACAGACTGAGGAGTCACAGTGGTTAAAATCCTCCCCCCTCTGAAATTGACGGGAGACTCTGAGGCTTAATGTGAGACAGCCAACCTGCACAAGTACTGTTTTGGCTTTCTCTGCAATGTTGCAAGAGCTTTGTACATTGTTTTGTTTGCTAAACAGACCAAGTGTTGTGGAAGGAGAAGAAAAAGCAGGAGCTACTTTTTCTATTGCAAATGACAGTCAGGAATACTGATCTACATCAATTTTCCTCCCTGGAACCAGACTTGGGATCTCAGGTTGAAAATTTTCTTGCATGTGTGGAGACACATGTCCTTAATACATGAAACTAAAGAAAAACTTTGAAACCAAACTGCCCTCAGGAAGAGAAAGCTAGGAAGAGCATTTTGAAAAACATGGTTCAGGCACATGCCTGAACACACGTGCAGTTGGAAGTCTAGCTGGATGTTGTTCACCACTCGCACTAAAGGGGTTTCAACATTCTGGGAGAATAACACCTATTAGTCACCACCACAACTCTCTTTTCCAATTCTCCTTTCTATAAAACATTCTAGAAATTCTCCTTATAGGGAGAAGCTGTTTGAGCAACTTTCAGTAAATTAAGTTTAGTTGAGATTGGTTTGAAGTGCCACCTTCTTTCTGCTGCACACAGAGGAACCGTAGAACAAAGAAGAAGGATAATAAGGAAAAATATGAGAGCAAAGGATTTCAGAAGTTGTGTGTGTGCCAGCAGTGGATAAATGGTTTGCTGATTGAAGCATAATGCCTTTGGGGAAAAAAAACCATCACGAAAGTAGATTGGTATAATCTGAATGTCCTTTTACTGTGCACCCAATACTTGAGAAAAAGGAAGTCTTGCTAAATGCAGAAGGAAATTCTGGCATTTCATGTACACACAAAAAAATGTTTGAAAACATTCGTCTGAAAAGGCAATGAACCTCTTTGCTAAAACTGTCTGTGTCTGCGAGAGATAAGAGGGCAGGAGGAGGGAGAAAGAACAGTAATTTCTTTTAAATTATTCTTGTAATCCATTTACTTACAGCACAGCACCTACAAAACACCTTGCAATGGCTGGGCAGATGCTCTGGCTGAAATAAGTACTCTCACTGTTCCCTCACTTTTCTATTTCATTGCAATTCACTTTTTTTTCTAAAGTAGTGAATTCTTCAGCTCAGGTATTGTTTGCAGTGACATGCTAATAAGGACCTCTACTCATCAACGCAATAGAAGTTATTAACAAGAAGGAATTATTAGCATACTAGTATTCATGTGGTTAAACATGCATGTGAAGTCTTTGGTGGGCTTTTACTTTGCAAATTCTACACCTCAGCTTGGTGGCTCCTGCAGCTCCAAAGTCCCCTATGGTGGGGAAAGCTGCAGAATCCACTATGCTAAACCTTCTGCCAGTCATCACAAGGACCAGCCATTCAAGGCCATCAGCCTTGCCCTGCACAAGAGGGGAGGAGTTACTGGGAAAGATTTGTCTTGTTTAACATTTTTGTTTTGCCCAAAGGAAGATAGCCTGATCACGCCTATGAAGTCCAGCTCTGTTTCTGAATTTGGAAGCCAAAATTTCTCAGAATGATAAACAGTGGGCATTTAAGCTAGTGTCTTTAAAAGATTCATAAAAGGGAATAAATGTTTCTTGTGCTGTGTCTGATAAAGCTTGGGAAGTGTAAAATGTATCTCAAAAGTTTCAGGAAATAACTGTGAAGAAGTAAAAGTGAGGAAGGCTTAGGGACAGTCAGTGAGGCACAAGCAACAGGAGGGACAGCAGTGGTGGCTACCGTAAGTTCTGGGGGCTGAGCATGAAAATGAGCAGGGCAGGGGGTTCCCGGAGTCAGGGACACCCATGCAAGGGCCTAAAGAAGTCATACAAGGAGCTGCTGAGTTCACTTGGCTTGTTCAGCCTGACGAAGAGGAGACCTTATAGCTGCCTACAGCTTCCTCCCAAGGGGAAGAAAAGAGGCAGGCACTGATCTCTTCTCTGTGATCTCCAGTGACAGAACCCGAGGGAAGAGCATGAAACTGTTTCAGGGGAGGTTCATGTTGGGTATCAGGAAATGGTTCTTCACCTAGAGGGTGGTTGGGCACTGGAACAGGTTCCCAAGGGAGGTGGTCACAGCACCAAGTCTGACAGAGCTAAAGAAATGTTTGGACAACATTCTCAGGCACAATCCTTGGGATGGGGCTGTGCACAGCCAGAAGTTGGACTTAATGATCCTGATGGGTCCCTTCCAACTGAGGAGATTCTGTAGTTCATTGAAGAGCTGAGAGACCTGCAGGCAGCTCTCTCAAGCAAGGTGATGTGCCAAGGGTGTTGCCATGGGCAACCACGGCATATTTCGGCGACACAGGAATCTTCTGTTTGTGAGGGGAACAGTAACAGCGGTGAGTTCTGTGGGCTGAGCAGGAGAACAAGCTGGGCAGGGNGAGAATGGTCAGGACCCTGAAGGTTAGAAGAGAAAATTTCCACATTTAAGGAGCTGGTGAATGAGGTCTGTTGGGAAACTGTCCTTAAGGACATGGGGGCTGACCAGAGCTGGCAGCACTTTAAGGCCACTTTTCTTAGAGCACAAGAGCTTGCCATCACGATGTGTAGGAAATCTTGCAAGGCAGGCCAGAAAATGGCATGGCTGAACAAAGACCTGCTCCCCAAATTGAGAAGAAAGAAGAAAATGCACAGCCAGTGGAAGAGGGACAGGTGACTTGGGGCAAGTGCTGGGATATGGTTCAGATGTGTAGGGACAGCATAAGGAAAGCCAAGGCACAGATGGAACTGGGCTTGCCAAGGCATGTGAAGAATAACAAGAAGGAATTCTGTTAAGGATATAGGTAAGAGGAGAAAGGCCAAGGAGATAATCGCCGCTGATAAGTGAGAATGGAGAACTGGTAACAGCAGATACAGAGAAAGCTGAAGTACTCACTGAGTTCCTCACCTCAATGTTCACTGACTTGAGTCAGGCTTACTCTTCTCTCAAGTTCTTGAACTTTAGGTGAGAGTTGGAGGACTGAAGCTGTGAGCAAAGAGCTGGACCACTTGATGCAACTGAACAACCACAAGTCTATGGAATCTGACAACATGCCTCCCAGGGAAATCCTGTCCCTGAGGGAACTGAGTGCTGTTGTTGCCAAGTATCTCCCATCATATTTAAAGAGTCATAGCAGTGAGGCCAAGTACTTGGTGACTAGAAAAAGGGAAACATTGCTCCATTTTTAAGAAGAGAAGTAAGGAAGATGTGGGGAATTACAAACCTTTTAGCCTGACCTCTGTGCCTCAGAAGATAATGCTGCAGATCTTCATGGAAGCACTGTTAAATCGCATACGAGACAAGGAGGTGATCCGAGACAAACAGTGTGGCTTTACAAAGGGCAGATCACACCTGACCATTCTGGTGACCTTCTATGATGGAATGATTGCAACAGTCAACAGCTCACAACCAGTGCAGTTTGATGCACATCAGTGCTGTGAGTAAGCAAGTAGGCAGGCAGCTTGACCCTGATCTGAATTCCTAACTCTTCTACTCTGTGGCAGTCCTTGTCATGGAGTGTACAGAGCAGAGGACAACTCTAGTTCAATAGAACAATTGAATACAATTTGTCTTGGCCCAGTTCTTAACTTTTTGGATCACCTCTGTCTTACTTGAAAGCAGCAGTATTCTGGGTCCACCACTGTTTTCCAATAATTTTGGTAGTCTTTGGATGTCATCTGGAGTATGTAGCCTGTACTGCCACTGGGGGCATTAAAGGTAAGGCTCTGCACAGAGCATACCAGGCAGTCTGTGATATAGCACAGTAATTGTAAACCAACTTCACTTTTCACTGCCACCTTGTGAGAAGACTGGTAGGAGGAGAAGATATTCTGGGCGATACTGGGGGTAAAGTGTAAAAAATGGGTGATGTGGAAGAACAAGATGCTTTCCAGTAAGACATTGACATTGTTGGCACCAGGGCAGAAATGATTTTTCTCCTTTTATTTTCAGCTGAACATAGTATGGAAATGCAATATAGCAAGAAAAGGCACAGCCATAGGAAATACTCAATACAAGCTCTTACAGGTAAGTGTAACACAGAACAGGATGAGAAAAGCAGCA
Source organism: Platysteira castanea (assembly GCA_013397175.1). NCBI lineage: Eukaryota > Metazoa > Chordata > Aves > Passeriformes > Platysteira > Platysteira castanea. The sequence continues at coordinate 74,242 of VYXC01011348.1, read as the reverse complement.
TGCAATCTTCTAGCCTGTTACCCTCATAATCTTCAGCACCATTGCAAGGGTCTCTTTGGATTTTCCAATGCCTTTTATAATGGACAACAGACCCTTGATCCCAAGTTTGATGGTTGGAATTGACTTTATTTTTGGAATTGCTGGTAGAATCCGCTTTGGTGTAGAGTGGTATAATTTGTGACACTAGTAGAAGGACATACAGTAGTACCCTTCTTGGTAGGGCATACTACCTGTGCCTGTGCCCCTCGGGGCTGTGGGACGTCTGCCAGGATCGATGGGATTGGCTCCTTGTTGCCCGTGATTCCCTGGAGGAAACCAATTGTGCCTGATGACGGTGCTCACTCCTCCCCGAGTGGACTGTGACATCCCTTTCATGCCTTGAAGCTTGGTCCCAACCATGAGAAGTTTCAGAAGCCGCGGCCTGAGCCCTGCTGTGCTGCCGCCTCCTGCTGCTTGAGGGGTCATCACTCCAGGCCTGCCGATCTCTGCTGTGACCATCACGGTAGCGCCTCCGGGACCTGCTTCGGTCCCTTTCCCAGGCCCTGGCACGGCCACTGCTGCGCTCTCTGCTGAAAGATCTGCGCTGCCAGTGGCCTGCAGAATGATGCCGCCTCCTTTCTGCAGAGGGGCGACGACTTCTCCTTCCTCGATTACGTCTGGGGGAGCTGATGTAGTGCCCTATCGAGTACACCTCATAGTTATTGTCTCCCACTTTGCGGAGGAGGTATCGGAAAGGCGCCCGGCAGATTGGGCACACAGCTCTGTTGCGGGACCATTCCAGTATGCAAGGAAAGCAGAAAGCATGTCTACACCAGCTCACAGAGACTTGATTGTTAATGATGTCCAAGCAGATTGGGCACATTAGGTTCTCTGAGTTATGTGGAGACTCAGCCTGCAGCACTTGGTTGTTGATGGCAGCAGAGGAAGAGGTGCCACCTTCAGCCAAGCCCTTCTCCAACGCCATCTGGCACTGCAAACCAAAGAGAGATGAGGTTCCTGGCGGGCCCTGGTGACACAATCCAGAGATGCAGTCTGCAGACAGCAGCCAAGCTGTCCACATCAAGCACTGAGGAGCTGCCTCAAGGCTGTGCTTGAGCTGCCACAAGTACCAGGAACTATCCTGGGGTAGACAAGTGACACCAGAGGTGTCTTTGCATATGACAGCTCTCAGGGCAGGGTGGTGACTGACCTCTTTGATACATGCAAGCAGGAACTGTGAAGGTGTGAAAGCAGTTTCTGACCTCTCAGCAACAGTAGCTGAAGCCTGGGAAATGCAGCAGGCTGGGACCAGCTCCCCAGGTCCTGCTGCTATCACTGCACAGCAAATTCCCTCTTTAGAAGGCAGCCAATGGGATGAAGGGCCATCCTTCCCCCACCCACAGATGTCTGTCCTCACTGGAGGAGGGCAGGCATTCTGGCCCTTCAGGGCTTCCCCATGCTGTAAAAAGGATTGATGTCACGCATGTCACAATGACCTTCTGATGACACCACAGGGATTTCAGGAACTACACATAGAAGACACAAGCTGTGGCCTCAGGGAACAAAAGATCCCCAGGTAGCTTGTCTCACTAGACTGCCTCCTGTCAAGCAGAATCCCCTTGCATAGTTTTTTGTATAGTCACAGGCTTCACCATTCACACCCAGCACTATGTTCTGGTTTATGAATAAACCAGATCAAGATGTTTCTTCTAGCTTCTACCTTCTAGCTTGTTATCCTCCTAACCTTGGTCACCCTTACAAAAGTCTCTAGATTTTTGGATGTGTTTTATGATGGAGAAGAGATTCTGTGCTCCAAGTTTGATGGTTGGAACTGATTTTATTTTTGGAATTTTTAGTAGGACCCGCTTTGGTGTAGAATGGTATAATTTGTGACACTAGTAGAAGGACATACAGTAGTACCCTTCTTGATAGGGTCTGCTACCTGTGCCTGGGCTCCTCGGAGCTGCGGGACATCCGCTGTGGTTGATTGGATTGACTCCTTGTTGGCTGGGGTTCTCTGGAGGAAGCCTGTTGTGCCTGCTGACGGTGCTCGCTCCTTCCTGAGGAGTCAGGGACATCCCATTCAGGCCTTGCAGATCGTCCCTCATCATGATCCCTGCTCCTTTGCTCTTCCCTCTCTGTTTGGTGCCAAGTACTGTGGTACCTCCTCCAAGACTGGCTCCTTGTTGCCCGTGATTCCCTGGAGGAAACCAATTGTGCCTGATGATGGTGCTCACTCCTCCCCGAGTGGACTGTGACATCCCTTTCATGCCTTGAAGCTTGGTCCCAACCATGAGAAGTTTCAGAAGCCGCGGCCTGAGCCCTGCTGTGCTGCCGCCTCCTGCTGCTTGAGGGGTCATCACTCCAGGCCTGCCGATCTCTGCTGTGACCATCACGGTAGCGCCTCCGGGACCTGCTTCGGTCCCTTTCCCAGGCCCTGGCACGGCCACTGCTGCGCTCTCTGCTGAAAGATCTGCGCTGCCAGTGGCCTGCAGAATGATGCCGCCTCCTTTCTGCAGAGGGGCGACGACTTCTCCTTCCTCGATTACGTCTGGGGGAACTGGTGTAGTACACCTCATAGTTATTGTCTCCCACCTTGCGGAAGAGGTATTGGAAGGGCTCCTGGCAGATCGGGCACACAGGTCTGATCCAGGCCCATTCCAGTATGCAAGGAAAGCAGAAAGCATGTCTACACCAGCTCACAAAGGTTTCATCCTCAATGCTGTCCAGGCAGATTGGGCATTCAAAACCTCTTTGAGGGATAGCCAGGGGCACCTGGTTATTGCTGGCAGCAGAGGAAGAGGTGCCACCTTCAGCCAAGCCCCTCTCCAATGCCATCTGGTACTGCAAACTAANTAGGAGGGCAGGCATTCTGGCCCTTCAGGGTTGCCCCACACTGCAAAAAGGATTGATGTCACACATGTCACAATGACTTTCCGGTGACACCTCAGGGCCTTCAGGAACTACACACAGAAGACACAAGTTCTGGCCTCAGAGAACAAAAGTTTCCCAGATTCACTAGGCTGCCTTGCTACCAAGCAGAATCCCCTTGCTGTATTATTTTATATAAAATCATTGGCTTCACCATTCATACCCAGTACTATGTTTTGTTAGAAATAAACCACCTTGAAGCATTTCTTACTCTGCTGACTTTGCAGGTCTGATCCAACTCCTTCTGCTCAGCACTGGGGAGGCCACACTTGGTGTACTGTGTCCATTGCTGGATTCCCCCTCACAAGACAGAACTGAACATATGGGTGACCTCCCCACGAAAATTCTGAAGGATAATGAAGGAACCAGAGCATCTCCCCTTTTAGGATGTGTTGAAAGTGCTGCCTACAGACTGTTCAACATGAAGAAGACTCCAAAGGGGGTGATTTTTCAAGGTATATGCATACCTGAAGGGAGGGTGCAGAGAAGACTGAGCCAGGCTCTTTTCAGGGATGCCCAGTGACAACAGGCACAAAGCAAAACACTGCATAGCAAGAACCTTCCCTCTGAATATCAGGAAACCTTTTTTTGCTGTCACAGTGACTGAGCACTCACAGATCTAGCCCAGGGTGCTCATGGAATCTCCTCCCTTAGAGAAACTCAGAAGCTGTGTGATAGTGGTCCTTGGCCACTATCTCTCAGTGGCTCTGCTTGAGCAGGGGAAGTTGGACCAGTTGACCTCTGGAGGTCCTTTTTTCACCTCAGCCATACTGAGGTGATTCTGTGACTCAAAGCACACTTGTGCAAGCTAAGAAAGCATGTCGGGGTTGCCTGACATGGGAAGATTTCAATGCTTCTTTATGCTCATGAAGAGTCATGTTTGCCTCGTAGAAGGCAATCATCCATGAATCTGTGACTTTTTACCTCTGGAGGCTTTATCAGTGACCGCACAGAAAACTAACAAGCAGATTGAAAGCATGAGGGCTCTATAGAGTTAAACATCTCCCTAAAGGTATTGGTATGTTTTCACAGCATGTGTTGCACGTGACCATAGTTTTCCGAGGTGCTTGTCAAGTCACAGTTCACAACTAATTCAACTTCCTGTATGTCAGTGCTGTGAGTGAGAAACTTGATCCTGATGTGAATTTTTTTGATGGCAGCATCCTAATCCTTCTGCTACGTGATGGTCCTAGTCATGGAGTGACACAAAGAGAGTATAGAGTCAAGGACAACTGTAGTTCAATATGAAAACTGAATACAGTTTGTTGTGGTCCAGTAATCAATTTTTTGATCACCTCTATCTTTTGACAAAGCTCCTCTTCATACCAGTCTTACTTGAAAGTAGAAGTTTTCAAGACTCCCATTAAGAGTGTTGAAACTTTATCTCCACACATTTCAAAACTGAACCCTGTGTGTTCAAATATAAAGGCTGACAAAAAGTGCTATTTAGTCCTTTAGGTCCCTCAAACAAGTGGAATTATCAGTGCAGAATAATATCTCTAGTTAAGCGTGTCTCCTCATCATTCCTGAGCACTTCTCACACAGGATGGTTATCATTGTCCTGTCAACCGATCCTCACTTCTCCAAAATTATCTAGGAGAGATGTGATTGGTATCCTGGGGACAGCATTAGGACTGTTATAGAGCACAAATGCTGAAGTCCTAGTAAACAAAATAAACTCAGTACCAAGTGTTTCATATCAATTGAAATCAATTGCTCTTATCAGGTATATTACCTCAATAGGAAAGGATTGATGAAAAGGAATGTCAACTTATATAATGACTATTCCAGGCACAGCCTGCACCAATACCTATTAGTTGTATCCAAACTCAATTGTGGATACAACTTCCTGCAGCAGCAATTATAAGGGAAGGCAATGTACCTTGCCCACTGAAATTTGTAAAGTAATCAGGATAATGCAAATAAATTTCAAAGAGAATTTCCATCTTGGTGGCATCTAGTTAACTTCACCTATGACCCTACCAGCTAGTAAAGGTTTTATTCTAATAATACACAATGCTTCAGCATACATCACATACCCAATCATTGCACTGGGTTTAAATCATTGTGGAACTATTCCCTAACTGATATAGCACAGAGTATGGGTCCAGCGAAATGGGAACAAGTAACAACCCGTCCATGTTGATGTACGCATTGTATGCGAACAACAAGGATTTACTGGTGAAAGAAACACCATTAAAGCCCAAGACATTTGTCTTGACATTGAACAAAATGTTTGTCAGCTTTAAATACATCCTGATGAAGTCCTTGGAACTGTGCTTGTATTCGTTGGAAAGGGATGGGTTTGTACGAGAGTTATTCCTGATTCTGTATTGAGAGACAACATCTCTACAGAAATAAGCAAACATCTGTGTTTGTAATTTCATCTAAATTAGATGATTCTGTCACAACCCATGAATTGCTGCAATCTAGCTACATATCCTGTCAAGATTTACTGGCCACCCCCACGGGAATGAACCTTGCACTGGTTAAAAAGCAACTACAGCACAACAACCTGTGTCAGCTGCTGGAACGTGCCTGAAGCAATGGACACAGAACTTAAATAACTGATCCTCCTGTTATAGAAAAGATACACCACGTCTTGGAAAGAATGAAGAAAGATGGATAACATCACTTGTGGGACATTTTGTTCAGTTGGTCACCAGCAACAGCAGGAATTCTAAATCCAATGTTGCACACTGTCAATAATTTTGTTGTTTTCTGTGATGTTAAGTTTATTGTTAAATACTGTTCTATATGTTAGAGTTTGCATACTAGCACTATTGCATGCATCTCTTCTCTGACATAATGTTGTTCTATCATGTTTCACAAGGTCTTAAAATTAAATCAGGTAACCTGATCAAAAATTTCCTTCAATTTATAATTGGAGCATAATATATCTCTGTTTATAACCACAGAGGCAAGAGGTGGCCACACCACCATTCACTGGAGCAAGAGAGAGACTGACTTTAGTTCATGCATTGTGCAAATGCTGGGGGTAATGGAAACTGCTCTCAGAGTGACAGACAAATCCCTACAAGCCTTCCTTGCCTTCCCAGGTGCCCTAAAACCATTGGTATGAGGCTCTGGAGCTTGAGGGCCAGGCAAAAGACATAGCAGATGAAGATCCATCCAGGGGTCTAGCCAGTGAACCCCATGCATTACAACTGTTTCAAGTTCAATTTCTGCCAAAGTCAAGCGTTAGTAGCAAGAACTGCTTTTTTTCTTTCCTTTGAAACTCCATAAACATTAGGGTGATCAACAGGCACTGCTCTGCAATTTTAAAAGCCCTCAAAAAAGTTTATGGAGTTTTTATGCCCCAAATCCAGATTGTGTCTAATTATTATCCTCTATTACACAACCTGTTCAAATTCCACGCTTCCAGTGATCACCTCCAGAAGAATGAAAATTCAGTATTTGTTCCCCAGGGAAGCTGTTACAGATATGCATTATGTAGTTTCCTTTTTTCCCTTTATTAAATTAAAGCAATATTTTAAATATCCTGAATATAAATTTTGCTTTCCTCACTTACTACCAGGTCTGAAGAAAAAACAGGAGACGGTCTTATTTCCTTAGCAACAGAGTCAGGTGTGATTTATGCCACTGTGTGTTCCTGCAGCTGTCTCCAAGCAACAAAACAAACTGCAATGCCAACTCTTGTAGGCACAATGTATGGAGGGGGCCGAGGGAAAACTTTGGAGCCCAAAATCCTATCCACCTATCCCTGGCATCAAACAGGAGGTAAGATTGAACAGACATGGAGTTTCCTAGAAAAAGAAATAAATCAAATATTCTAAGCATATCAGTTCAGCCTGACAAATGCTCAGTATGCAAAGAGTAGTCTATTTTAAATCAGGCAGCATTTAGGAGACAGCTGTACATGTGTCTCAACACTTTACCAAGGTTTTGCCTTAGCTTATGGAAGTGGTACCACAGTGTTTGTTGTATCTGAGCTGAGAGGAGACTTCTCAGAGTCTCTGCACAGCAGGAGCTCTTGCAAAAAACAGGGTAATTGCACAGAAAAAAAAAAAAATCAGTAATAATTCACTGTTAAAGTAGTTGCCAAAATTTGCCAAACTGAATTTGCCATTTCAAAGCTGTTTCCTCTTCGAAGTCAAGAGGCTTGCATCTACAGTTGTATCATGTTGGCAAACACTGTGTGTCTAAATAACAACTTTAAAGCTAGTGAGGCTTGCCAAATGCAATCATGACAGCACTATTTTCCTGAAAAAAATTACAGTTTTCGTTAAGGTGAAATTTACTTTGGAATCTGAGGTTTTATGAGCAAATCTGCAGTTTATGCATCAGTCCCCCCAAGCCAGTATCTTTTAGGTTTTTTTCAGGTGCAGAGCTAAGACCTGTAGGTGAAAGAGAGAAAGCAGGCAACCCTCCCTCATGTAAACATTTCATCCCCACTGCTATCTTACTTGTACTGGAAATCCATAAAACCTCTGAAATGCTTGGATCTCCCCGGTGCTGGAAGCAGTGTGCACCCACGTGTCACACCCCTGAGCACATGCTGCCCACGCTAGTCCTGAAGCAGAGGAAGATTGGGCAGAGATCATCACTGGCGTTTCCCTGCCATGTCTGCATCAGTGTGAACTTACTGTGTTTTCTTTTGGTCTTTACGAAATGGAAAATACCCATAGGCCAGGGCCCCCCACTTATGTGGCTTGGATGCAACACTGGCACCTATGGCTTGCTATTGTAAAGACCACTAGACCAGCCCTCATTTTTAGGGATCAGCTTCAAAATGGCAGCAATGGTGTGGGTGCATGAAGGTCTCTAGAGAGCCAGGTTGCTCGGGCCAGGTTTGTATCGCTGCTGGCAGTGCTGGTCAGGGTTCATGCCAGCCTGGTAACCAACTAACCACAGCTCCTGCCTTTCCCAGGCAGAAATCAGTTATCCATCATCTTTCAAACTTTAATGTTTTTAATTCCTGGGCTTCTACGTAAGCAGCGGTGTTCTGAAGCCAACCTGCCTAATTTCGGCACATTAAGCAATAGCCGCCTTGCTTTGTACTTGTGAAAATTGCTTGGCGTTTTTTTCAATACGTTTGTGCTAAATGGTTTTCCTCCTCCCCGTTGTTTTTTTTTTCTTCAGGCCTTATCATTTTGGAAAAGGAACAGCAGTCTTACTGCAGAATATTTCTTACCTTTTGGACCATCAACTTTTACTTCATATATTTGTCCTGAATTTAAATGTCATGTTTCTGTAGACCTTCTCTTGGAGAGCTCTCACTAAAGTGTTTTTATGATACTCTACCAAAATTCTCATCATCTGGCAGCTGTTCCTTAATTTAAAAAGAGCATAAAGCTGTAATGCATAATGTTGATTGGGGTTTTTTAATAACATTTTGACCTGAAGTGATAAATTGTTGCAGTAGTATAAGCCTGGATTTATACTCAATATTGGATGAAAAAAACCTTAAGGATTTGGTAGCTGTCTGCACATACACACTCCCATTGACACTGCTTCTGTAGATCAGGTTTCACTGCAAGTGTCAATATTCAAAAAGAAAATACACTACAGTACCAAAATCAGGTTTGTTCTCCTGTTCCTTTTTTTTACCCAACGTAATCAACCACAGAATTTTACATCAAAAAGCAATCCCTAGGAGCTCCAAGAAATGCTAACTGGCCCTATCGCTACAAAATAGTAAACATGGGTCTAATTCATTTTATGAGCTACAAAAGAATTTTAATCATATGTATAGTATCACCAAATATGTGGGACTACCTCCACATCTGGTGCTGTCAACAAGCTCAAATATCTTTTTCTTTAATTTGAGATGCAAATTCTGATTCAATTTTATAGCATGCACCTGCCTCCTACTCTCTGGTGAGGCAGGCTGCTTCCTGTTGTAGAATGGCACAAGGTAAAAAAATTGAGAAGCTGATTCTCTCTAAAACACAAGGAAAATCTACCTGCATCTCCCAAACGGTCCCCTAAGTGTCTTTAGGTCCTTTAAGAAAAGTGAAAAATGTGAATGTCCCTCTTGTATGTGTAAATACATGGACATGATTAAGGTCCTCTGGTATAAAACCTCTGCAAAAAGAGAACCAGACCTCAGGAGAATACAAACCCATTTCAGTTGTTTTAATACTTACGTGCTTATTATTTTTATCAGTACTTTTACAAAATTTTATATACTTTTAATATGAAGTTTGAAAGTATCACAATGGAAGTAAAACTCTCCTTTATGCTTTCCCACGATTGCAGCTTCTTATACTTAAAGAATGAAAAAAGTGCTTAAAGGCAACAAATTTTTGGTTTGGGTGGTTGGGGGTTTTTTGCTTTGATAATCCCTACTGCAGGAATATTTAAAGGATGAGCTAGAAGTGTCAAAATTTTTTATTATTCATCAGCAGGCTATCCTTTTCATTAGCCATTATGTCTCATGTGCACTTGCTTGCTTCTAGGAAGCTCATTTTAAATTGCATGCCTTTGTTTTTGTTCATTATTTTAATTAAAATAAGCATCCTGTCATTGTTAGAGCTCAGTTTTTATCTTACTCTTTTACCCTTCAGTTTGTTCATAAATACCAATTTCTCCAGTGTCCTAGTGAGGCTTTTCAGTCTATGTTTAGTGCTGCACATCCCGAAGTCTGACTATGGGATAATAAAAGACTGATTTCGGCACTGCCTTATACCAGTCCTTGTAGAACTAATTAAATTTAGCAATGAAACAGGCTGTCAGCAAGTCTGCATGTTGCAGTTCTCTTAGAAGAGCTGGAGGTAATCTTTTCCATCAAAATGCTGTAATACCACCTCAGTTTTAGGAGCAAGTTGATGCAAAACAGTAACGACTAAATCCACCATCTGAGGAGCCTAGGAGGAAGATGAGTTTAAAGCAACCCAGACACAGCCACAAGGTTTGTATGGAAATTGTGGCCCACAGGGCTGGACAGCAGCATCAGGGGACCCAAGCACCAGCCAGCAACTCCAGATTGGTGGATGCCCACTCTAAAATACACATTCTTCATATCCCTTCCTCTCTTCTCTTCAAAACTCCTGAAGCAAACTTAAGGTCCACCAGGCACCTCCCCTCCTCGTAAATCCGGAAAGCCATGGTTTGTCATGAGGGGAAAGGTCAAGAGAAGAGCACTGTCCTATGTCTCCTCTCTTTGTTGGACTAAAAAAAAAGGTCAGATGGGATCACGGCAGAGAAACACTCCCCCTCCCAGAGTGACTCCGTACACCTCAGGAAAGAAACAGTGAACAGTCTGTGCTTCTGAACCCTTCAAGGCAGCTCAACACTGGACTCTTTATGTCCCAAAATCTACACTTTCTGCTTTTCCTTCCTTTCTCATTGTTGTAGAAATGAAAAAGCATCTGTGAAATGTCTGTGCTTGACATTTCTGAGATGAGTTAACTGCTTAACACTAGCAGCAGTTAAGTATGTATCTGGCAGTTTGGAGGGGGGGAAGGTTTTGGGTTGGCTTGGCTTGGTTTATTTCTTTAACTTTCACTGAACTGTGCTGCAAATTTGCAAATTTTTTACAATGACATACAAGTTCTTTCCTGAACATTTTTCTCCAGTCTATGTGACTTGAAAAAGTGCCTAATGAAACAGTCTTCTGTGCCTGCACCATAAACACTAGAGGTTAGCCCTAGAGGTACCAATTCCCAGTTGACATGCAAAACCCATCTGCAAGCTCTTCTTTCTTTACTCACTATCTAAAAGAGTCATTTCTCACTCCCTGATGAAGCTTTAACCAGTAAAGGATCACAATGGCTCCATTTAAAATTTCCCTAAACAGCAATAAAACATTATTAATCCCTGCTCCCTCTCTGGTCTCAGATCAACTAACAGCCATCATAAACACAGCAAACTGGGCTATTTGTCTATGCTTCAGCTCATGTAGGAATAATCTTCTGTCTGATTCTTCAATCAGCTCTGCAGACTTTCCATCAGCTGCCTCTTTTATTCCCAGCCCACACAAGACAGTAAAATTGTCATCTTTTAAAAGCAAATATTGTACCTTGCCAGTTACATTTTCATTTAAAAAATAAATCAATAGAGTTTGCAACTGATAACCAGATTGTGATTGCTTTTAAGATTCTGGTATCTTTCCCGTGAGATAATCTGACAGCACAACAAAATAAATCTATTTATTATGAGGAACATTCACATATTCAATCAGCCTATTTTAAAAGAGGCCATAAATGAGATTTAGGATTTTAAACAGCCTGCATAACTTTTCTTCCTCTTAATTTCCAGCAACTTCCAGTTAAGTCCTTCTTCCCTGAAAAGAGTTTTTAAGAATGTTTCAAGAGTTTCATTTATGTCCTTATGGATACGCATACCCCTAATCTTTCTGTGTTTCTTTCACAGAAACTAAAAAGAGGTGAGCCACTTTGTTCTCTGCACAGCTTATCTCAAGACATCCCTCTCTGCATTGTCCCTCTCTACAACCTTCACCACCAACCTAAATGCAGGCACTGATCCCTGACTCAAAACACCTGTTCTTCAATCCACCCAAAAGCAGAAGCAAAGAGCATCTCTAAAATAATTACATCAAATAGTGTCCTAGCACTGTTTGTCTTGCAGCATAGGGTTATTGTGCTTTCACAATACAGGGGAAATGTTCTTTTCACTCTGGGTTTGGACAGGAAAATGGATGAAAAGAAGACAGAAGATGCATGCAAATATATTTTCAATATGTTTCTGTAACACTTTAAAACATTGTTCATTGGATGTTTCTGCTTAAGTCTGAACAGATTCACTGGGGATTTTTGTCATTAAAGAAGAATTAAACCTGAAGTGCAATATTCTCATGCTTTAATGCTACAATATTTCATTGAAGAGATTCAGGGGCAGACATCCTACCTGTGATTATCTCCAGCCATGGACATGAACAGGCTGAATGCAGACATTTGCCATCCTCCCGGCATGTGACCCATGATTCCTCTCATTTCTTGAACTCCCTGGCAGGGACTAACAGAGTCGTGATGCAACACTGAACTGCCCCACGGCACAGCACAGCCCTCAGTGCTAGCAATCAAACTGAGTGCCAGACTCCTGCTTTCACCTGGCAACCTTGCTGGAAAACCATAGGGCTTTAAATTGATAAAGATTGGGAAAATATAATGGTAGAAACTCTGATAGGTTTTCTTTCTTTTCTTTTTCTCCCCTACATTTTACTCTGTTTTCATGACTGCTGATATTACTATAGGCACCTAATCAGAATCAGGACAGTCCTGTTGCAATGGGAGCAGTGCTTTAACGTCAGAAAGGGCCAGAAATCCACCCTTCTGGAAGCAGGAGTTTTCCCTGGAGTGAGAGATAGCTTTAATGCCAAAGACCCCAGAGTTAAGCCACGTACGTCCAACACTCCAGATGGAACAAGAGCAGTCAGAGTACAGTCTCTGTTAGAAACACTACAAGCTGTGTATGTTAGAGCATTCCCGGTGCTGTTCCCTGGCCTAAGTCAGCCCTGCGGTGTTAAAACTCAAAGGAAGGCAAAGGCAGTGCTGCTCTTAGCTCACTCTCGGCGTCACTGCTGGGGGCTGCACAGACTCTGACCACAGTCAGGGTAACAGCTACTTTTACATCCATGCTTTCTCAGAACTGGCTTAATCAAAGATGAAGGTTAAATTTTCTTCAGTTTTAGAACTGCTTGTGTCAAGCAATTTGGTATCATTGTGGGCTCCTACCTGCAGTGGTTGCCAGCACAGCCATTACCCCAACACCGCTCAGGCGCTGTGCACCACGTCCCTCTGCCGCACGGCTGCGATCCCTGTGCTTGCTGTGCCGGCGCTGGGAGGGGCAGCTGCCCGATGTGGGACGCCCCGGTGAAAACGGACACGTACGCCAGCTCCATTAGCGCCTTTCTTCCTGCAGCTTCCAGTGTTTGTTTTTCCTGCTGCTTTCTGGCTGCTTAGGCGTGTTAAGTGCATTTCACCTAGCAAAGGCAACACACCCCACCGTGCCAGTTTTATTGTATATAACATTCCATAATGCTCAAATTACACCAGACCAAGTCAAAAGCCTGATCTACATCATTATGTTCAGGATGAACTAATGTAAAATACCATACCAACACCACAGAAGACGTATTCACTCGTGTTGTCATGCATTTTATGCTTGTTGTCTTTTTGTTTTGCTAATGAAAAGTTGATTTATGTTGTGAAGCTCTAGTTATATGAGAATTTTCATCTGCTATAGGTCTTTCACTTCTCTAGTTCCATCACTAGATTTTATAATTCTTGACAACAGAAGGATGCAGACAATGTCTTCACAAGATTAAATAAGGTCACTTAACTATGCTAAACTAGTTCAATAGCTGCCTACACAAATGTAAACAGTGTGCCCTGTCTCTAAGAAACTTCATATTTGTGCTACATCAAAGCAACATTTAAATGGAAATAGGAATCAGATAAATGACATGTAGCAGAATTTATTTCATAAATTACCTTGAATTTGATGGACACAAAGGAAAAAATAGCTTATCAAATCATATTCCACATTAAAACCTGATTTATTATGAAATACTATGAACTGAACAGATTGTTCCTGATGACTATGTCTTCCAAAAGTTTGGAAAAAGTTCTCTGAGTTCCCCTCCTTCAGCTTGGTGATGAGAGGGTAGGAGATCCATTGCTTCTTGCGATGTGGATGGTGGGTGGGCCTATCTAGGGTATGGTACAGTGTGGCTCCACCAGCCAGTCTCCTCTTTATACTCCCTTAATACTTCTCGGCTTTTCTACTTCTTCCCTCGCCTCTGCTGACAGGCTGAGCAGACCGTCCCCCTGGTCGCGCCTCACACAGCTGGTGGTTCTGCAGCCGCCAGGCTCCGGCACTTTCTGCTCTTTCGAGCAGCGCCAGGCCCGGGCACTCCCTGGCCGAGACGCGCACTCCGGCTCACGTTCGCGGGCGCTCGCTCTGAGCCGCCGCCTCCTTTCTGGCGCGCGTAGGGGATGTGACTTTTGGAAAGGGGACGAGCTTGGACTCGTGGACTTCTGACGAGTAGAAACCAAGCCCGAGCTCCTTAGGGGCGGTCCTTGAGCACCACCCGAGCTCAGCGCCGGAGCCCTGCGCGCCCTCCGCCCCCGCTGCTCCGGCCCGCGGCTGCTGGTGCGGGTGGGGCTGGCGCGGCCCCTGCGCGGCCCCGGCTCCTCTGGGCCAGGGCTGCAGCGCGGCCCGCTGGGCCGCCTGTCTCTGCGCTGGTATCGAGGGCTCGCCAGGCAGGAAAGCTCGGCTTGCTCGATGCCCTGAGGCACAGGGATGTGACTCATTTCAGCGCTGAGGTCCAGGAGGGACTCCGGGCTGGGCAGAGGCTGCTTTATGATCCTGTTCCTAAGCAAGCACTTGAGGAAGTCTTCACACCAGCATTTCGGGATAAGCTTCAAGCTCTTAGAGTGTTCCTGTATCTTTTGCCCCTCCTTTCCTCTTCCTTCTCTTCATCTCTCTCCTCTAGTCTTTCCTCCACTTCCCCGAAAAACTTTTGGGAACTTTGAAGCTGGCAGAGCAGCAGTGTAGCTCAGGAAAATGATGATGCTGAGTTTAGAGTAGTTATAGCATCAGGTGTACATACTGCCTTTCCCTGTGTGAAAGGGGACATAGGCTATCACTCAGAATACGTGGCACAGACTTACGCATTTGAAATGTAACTTCACAGTGTAATTTTGGGCTCTTCCTGTTTTATACTCATTTATGCTCAATTCTTTCACTTCTGTGCTATTCAAGACCACACTTCACAAATAGTGCTGCAACATCATCATTTGCTTATAAAATAGTCATGGTTCCAGACTTTTCTCATGGACCTGGATGCAACTCAGAGTTCAGTGAAGGTGTCGTCAGATTAACTAAAATCTAAATTGCCCTGCATGGATCTTAAAAGCAATTATTGAAGTCCCTTCATCTGAAGGAAGTCTTTTCTCTGAAGTTTATTTATCAGTCATTGTCCAAATATAGGAACCCCCAACGTTTCTCATGCCTTTGATTGCACTGGTTTATTCCCTGCCAAGAACAAAGTATTAAGAACAAAATATCACTATAGTATCATATGGTTTGATTTTTAACTCTGTTAACATCTCTGTGTTTACTTATGTATAAAAAACAAATATGTGCTCTGCAGTTTCATGTGGGGAACCCCACTGGCACCTCACATTTCTCAGGCTGTAAGAAAAAATTGTGACCTTCTTCTCTTCAACCATACAACAGAGGGAGCTTCAGCTGAGACCTTTATTGGTCTTAAAGAATCGTTCACTCTACAACGCTAGGCAGATAGCAGTGTTGGTCCAGATCAAATAACCCTTTCAAAAACCGATTGATTTAAATATCAGAATAAAGTCACTTCAAGTTCTTGGTGATAGTCAGAAATTTCCACAAGACTGGATGAAAACCACACTATTCTCTGACCTGCCCCAGTACTCGTATCATGTATGGTCCATGCTGAAGGCTGCTAGAAAAGATGAGAAATAGAAACAGTTTTCAGTGTGGCTGCAGAAATCATATGGTTGCCAGGTTGTTGGTAAGTTAACTGCCAAGAAACTTTTCTGTGAAGAAGCAAAACTCAGTTAACAACTCAGGGCATTACCTAATGGGCATCCTTTCCTCTCAGTGGCTCAAGAATAGGATAGTGCATGTTGTATCTTTGGAGGAGAAAAGCACAAATGCTGACTCTTTTACTTGAGCTCCAGGAACTAGACAGTATTATGACAACATCCAGAAAAACACTGCTAGTAATGGTCCGGTCTGAGACCAATACAATATCAAACCAAACTAGGCAGGTGGGAGAAAAAAACTTGGCTCCACGTTTTTGGTCCCCAGGAGTGAGACAGGAATGGGATAGAAATAATGAATAAACATCATTAGTCATATTAATAGGATGAAATGGGTTTTTCCATTAAAAGAGCCTTAAACAGAGGATTTTTTAAAGACTGGGTGACCAGTATTTCCTTTGTTGCAGCAGTAATTATTGGGAATGGAGGGAAGTGGAGCACTAAGGAAGGCAGTGGTTCAAAAATAGAAGGGAGTACGTAAATGAGGCAAATACAACATAGACATTAACTCAGCAAATCATAAACAAATTGACCTAAAATGACAGAAAAAGGGGAAAGAAATAGCATTCCAATTGGTAGAAACTGCAGCAAGAAGCAAAAAGCATTGGAAATTTTTCATTTTGAAGAAGACACTTAATGTAATTGACATTACAGACAACTAGTGGGAGGAATTGCATGTCTAGAATGTTAAAAGCATTGCTTTTAGCCTGGTTAAGAGAAATAAAACAGGTATAATGCAGATGGAACAATTATAGCATGTGTCACAGGAACCATTTCTCACCTTACAGTACAGTCCAGAGCACACACACAAAAAAAGGACTGAACATTTGTTATATCACCTATGAATTGGTATGATTTTCCTTTTCTAGCTCTTTTTTTTTTTTCCATACGGATAGATTGAACATTGTAAACCAATGAGAAGAGTATGTAGGTAGACAATAAGACTGTTGTCTTAGGTTGCTCTTCTGAAATTTGCATCTTCGACTTGAATGTTACCTGATGCTGCTGGATCCTGTCTGTTCTGTTTCCTACCCCATCTGTTTAACCCTTCAGACTACAAACTGGTTTTCTCTGGGTTTGTTTTGTTTGGGTGTTGTTTTGGGGGGGGTTTTTTGGTGGGGTGGTGGTGGTGGTGAAGCTTTCTGTAAATGTTCACACACTTTTTTTCATGTTAAAAGATAATTGAAAAAAGGTTGGTTTTCTTCACCTCAGAGTTTCATTGCATACATTCTGACTTGGAAGTCTTCCAGGTCTAAGAGTTTTACCTGTTCCAGTTCTTTCTGAATCCTCCAAGGAAAGATTCATGGATTAGTGACAGTGACAGTGATAGAAAGGAGACAGTTCTGTTGCATACGAGGATAGTTTTAGGCAGCTTCATTTGGAAGAAAGGACCCGACAAAAGAGAAGGAACAAGAATGGATATTGTCATTCTTTGAGAAAAGTTTTAGATGGTCTAAGCTACAATCGAGGCAGAGAAATTTTTTTGATGGAACGGTCCTGTTAAATAAATACAGACCACATAGAAGCTATATAAACAAAAAAGAAACCAGGAGGAATAGGTAAAATTATTATGTTGTCTAGCTCAGAGTATAGGAAGACATAATAAGAGAAGTTAATATGTTACATAAAGATTTATGGCAGTCTGGGCAAAGAACAAAACAACTTCCATTTAAATGTTTTAAGAAAAGAAAGGAAAATAATAAAATTAAGATGGGCACCTGTTTAATGAACACCTCTTTCTCATTAGGAGTAACTTTTGTATAATAATTTACTACTCTTTATCTGGAAAAAGGCACAAGGAGGTACTTGAAGTATTTTCCTGACAAAGATGAAATGATTCCCAGGCCAGCAGAAGAAGAAGCACACTAAGCTTATAGTGGATAAACACCTGGGACAACAGGACCAGGTAACTTTTTCCCAAGTCATGAAGTAGATTTTCTGTGGAATGTTCTAGACAGTTGATTTTATATGGAAAATAGATTCTAGCAGAGGCCAGAGAAAATGTCTGATGCCTGCAAGAGCTGCATCATTGTCCACACTTCAGCCAGGGCAAACAGAATGACAGATGGTGCCTTAATTTGATAGCAATCTCAGGCAAAATAGTGGAAAAATCAAATAATCAATTGTAGGAGTTTCAGCCGACAGAAAATGAACTATCTTGCATCTGCCATGCCAACACATCTGCCACTGCTGTTCTTTAATCTGCCCAAATGCTTCGTGAAGGTTTTTTTCTTTGCAGACAAGAAGATACAGCTAATCTCAAAGATTAAGGTCTTTGTGGCATTACCCCCAGTTTTCTGTATCCTCCTTTCTCTCCTTCTTCCATTTTCCAGAGTCGATGCTCTTTAGTTGTAGCTGGAGAAACAGCTTATCCATTGAACTTGGAAAACAAGTTTTGCCAGACAGTGGATTTAATTTTTGAGTGGCAGAAGATAAAGATAACTTGAAGTCTTGAATGGTGGTGGTAAATTGTACTTGGCTCTTCTTTGCAAAGTTGCAATTGAAAAATGAGTGCTCTAAAATATCTTCAAAGTGCTGGCTAATGTGTTGGAATGTTTCTTATAAGATAATAGGCAAAAATGTTGCCTGAAATCTAAAAAAACATCATCAGCTGTAGTTGCTAGAGCTCCAGTGCACAGCAGCTTGCTTATAACCTAAGCAATGAGCTGAAACATGAAATAGACTCAATTACAGAGTAAGTTTGCATGATAGCAGCAGAAGACTGCAAACAAGATACAGTGCATTTGAGAAATCAGCAGAGAGCAGAAACGCACAGCAGAATCCTCACTGAGGTAATCCCCAAGCTGTGAAAATTCAATCATAGAAGAAACACTCTTGTGCCTTAACTACAAATGCAAATACATACTGCACCAACCTTACCATATGAGCTCTGTGCCACTCAGGGATGCAGTTGACTTTTAAAGGCTGATCACTCCAATACACATGAAGAAAGCAGAACATGTTGAATAGTTAGTCAGTGAGGTGTGTGTGTGTATATATATATATATCTATACACATATATATATGTATGTATGTATGTAAAGACTGCAGTACCTCATAAAACATCTTGAGTTTCTTAGCTTTTGAGGGAGAGCTGTTTGTTAAGGAAGTTTTGAGATACCGAAAAGTATGACATGAGTGTGTCACAGCATGAGTCAGACATTGAGTGCAAAATGTGCTAGCAAGGTTTTCAAACTATAAATTGGTTTAAAAAACAGAGTGAATAAATAGAGAAGAATCTTACTTGGCTAGGACTGGAAGAGACTGCATGGCTTTAAGCAAATAGTCATGGCACAGAGGTGTCCTGGTCTCTTTTCTAAAGGGCTTTTGTAACCCAGTCTGGAAGAGATGGCAGGAGGTACCCAGTGCAGCCATCTACTCAAAACAGCAGCAGCAAGCAGGCCAGATCATGTGGCTTGGGGCTTTCTGCAGACCAGCCCTGAAAAGCTCCAAGAACACAGACCCCACTGCCTCTCTTAGCAACCTGCTCTACACAGGACTGTCCCTACAGGGAAAAAGGCTTCCCTTTGTATATAATGTGGGCTCCTTCTGTTTCAGCTTAGACACACACTCTCTCATCCTGCTGCCTTGCACTGCTATGGGAAGCTTGGCTCCATCTTCTCAGTGACCTGCCCAGAGGCAGAAGGGGGCTCTGATGTGCCTTCCCTCCTTCAGGTAGAAGCAGTCCTGTCTGTCGGGCTCCCCTTGCCAGGCTCATCTCCCTGCTCAACCTCTTCTTCAGGTTTTGCTATTCCATAAAAGGCCAAAAAGGTGCTCCCATTAATTTTCAGAGATTTATAATTTAAAATAGACTACTGTTGATCTGATGGTATTAGGAGAGAGATATTGTGTTCATTGCTTATATGAACCTGTAACAGCTCCATTGGTCAGTAAATATCAGTAAGGGAGTCATAATTTCCATTTCAGGATGCTGAGAATTGTTGGTCTTGGTATCTTGTAAAAGACCCTTTTAATAATGAAAAAGGTCGGGCTGCTACTAATTATGGATTGAGGCAATTTTGGCTGGACAGGACATAAATTCATTGAACTTTCGCAGAGAAATGAGTAGGATCTGTTTTCAAACTGGAGAAGTTGATCCGTTAATCTGGGCCAAGTACTGCTGAGGAGAAAAAAACCCCAACAAAACAAAACAAACAACTAAAACCAACCACTACCACCACCATCCGAATATCTGTGAATATTCATTTATGATTGTGCAATAATTTCACTTGATCACAGTGGGGTCCCTTTGTATTTATGCATACAGTATTTGTGAATATTCTGTTCAATTAATTTACTCTATGGTTTGACAAGGAAAGCACTAATGTTAAGGTGCTTGGAGTTGCAAAACCGTTGGCCTGGCAACTTAAACTTAAATCCCATGCAACATATGGTTTAAATTAATACAACTCAAGATAATTACTTTTCAGGACTAGCTACTCTTCAAAGCAATTATTTCAAAAATACATTTAATAGTAAATAGGAATTTAATAGTAGTACTAAATCAAAGATATCTCCATTTCTGGACAACAGAAAGTGAAAATATGTTGTTCAGAATATATGTCATCTTCTCCAAGTCCCACATGCAAATATCAGTTTCCTCTTTCACCTCTACTTTTTTATACACAAGCCAAAACACTGGGCCCAATGTAAGTTCCTTCTTAAAAATTTGCTTCAGATTAAAATAATTGATAATTGTCACCATCTTTTATTTTTGAAGTGTTGGAAACAGCAGAAACATTACAATAGACATATTACGTTGCCAGAATACGTCTTCTTAAATAGGAATCAGATTCATTCAGAATGAATAAACCCATGATAGATGCAGTGCACATTGTGCTCAGAGAAAGCAGTTCTCTTCCACTTTGAAAGGGGCCTTATTAGCTAATTACACAGGAATAATCAGAACATGCTGATCCCAGCGAGTAATGACCAGAAGGGTCTGATTCTGTCTGGGCACACCTTGACCCAGCAAGTCCTGAGTCATTCATCCTCAGGAAACTGCATTACTCTTATTGGCAAATTAAACTGCATAGGAGAGCAGAGCCTGCAGGTGTATGGACAGCTTAATTTTATTGGCTACTGTGGAAATAGCTGTGTGTACAGCAAAGGGAATGAATGTCGTGTATGTCAAATGTCATGTATGTCAAATTAATTGAGAATAATCCCCAGACATTCTAGTTGTTTGATAATCACAACACATTTTCCAGTAGTAACATAACGGATTTCATATGACACCACTGTACTTATTACAGTAATTTTTTTTCTTTTAATAACAGTGGTCTATATGAAACCTGAAATCTTTGGTGCTCACTGATTTCAAAACAGTAATTGCAGTTATTCACAGAATTACAAAAACTTTGAAGAAGGAAAGAGATAAAAGGAATTAGCTGAATTTTTCCTGCTGTCATCAGGACTTTCTTTCACACAGGGGAGCGTCTCCCATTAATTAACAGGTTCTGATTAATTAATTAGAACCATGATCCTAAAGTTCCTGGAGAGCTGTGGAATGACAAGCCCTTGCAGTCAACATCCTCTTTCCTAAAGGAAACAGCCATTAGGAAAGGGCACAGTCTCTTTCCTGCTGAATGTATTTTTCCTTCAACATCATTTTCCACAACATAAAATGTAATAGAACTGCTTTGTTAATCTCAGCTAGACTAAGTAATTTCTTACAACATGGTTTTCCAAGACAAAGTAAAAGGAGCTGAACATATCCCCAGACCTGAAACACATTGCTGGTGCTATTACATGTAAAACTAGAACTAATGGCTTGTTTCTTGACAAGTAGCTTTAGCATGCAGTTTCTTCAGCTCTGCATTTTTCAGCAGCAGTTATTACTGGAGGTTTAACTAAGGCATGGACTGCTACTGGCAGCAATGGCTTGGTCACATTTGTCAGCACAGTGTGGCACCATTTTGGTAACCTTTCAGACAAACACAAGTGGAACATATGCTCTGGACTTGTGCCATTTTTTAGAGACAATGGCCTTATCATTTACAAAAGAAACAGTATCAAAGCGTTGAACATGGCTTCTTGAGAAACACAGGCTGAATGAGAAAAATGGGAAACCTGCTACTCCCTAATGCAGGATAGAAATACAAGAATGAACAATTTTATGATGACTTTCACCCAAGGTGCTCCAAGGGGTTTAATTAAACATTACTTGAATTTGTCCAACATTTGTAATTTTAGAAAACAATCCTTGATATTCACGTACTGTTTGATTTTATCTGAGTAGACTGTAGATTCAAAAGCTAGTAGTATTTTTCCCATCATTATGTTACCCCAGTCCCTAACAATCATTCACTGGCATAATTTAATTTCATGTGAATAAAAGACAAAAGCAATATTTCAAGCCATAATTTTATAAATGAGATAACAAGGTCCAGAAGGATTTTTCAAATGAACAAGAAAAGCCTAGAGGTAAAGCCTGGGGACAGCAATCTGATCACAAGGTCTACTTCCTGCTTGCCTGGCCTGTTTCCTTGCCCTGCTTCAGGGTGTGAACATATATAGGAGGTTTGGTGTCTTGTTTATTTCGGTTTTGTTTTGTTGTTTTGGTGGGGTTTTTTTTTGCATGTGATAGAATCACAGAATGGTTTGGGTTGGAAGCAGCCTCAGAGATGATGTAGTTCCAACCCCTCTGCCATGGTATTGGTTTTAATACCAATACCTGATCTTAAAGAAGAATGTGCTATACACTTCACAGTAAGGCTCATGCTCGGCCCAGTCTTCCCGCTTTTACAGGGATACTCTACTGAAGACTCCCTGTGCATCTCAAGAACCTGTCCCAGAAGTATTGTCTTCCCTAGAGCATGGAATTTTCTGGATGATGGAGAAGTCCCTCAAGCAGAAAGCTTATGATCACTCTGGCAGTGACTTTGTCAATGAAGATGAGGGGTTTTGAACTCTGATATGAAATTGAATTGCTCACATCGGCCGTCATTGTTTTTGAGACACATTAGCTGGATGCTGTACAATCACAGGCTTCTTACAGCATTTATATTAAGACATATTAAGGAAAAAGAAGTTGTGAGAACCTATACTAGACATGACAGGAATAAGGACCGATAGAGATGTTTCTTTGCTGGAAAAACAAAATAAGAAGAAAGTTTCTGGACTACCTGAAAACTGCCTGACTAAAACATGAATACAATGCTATACTTCTTTGGTAGCCTGCTTTGAGGTGCTCAAAATACTGGTGAGACCAAAAGCTGAATTTGGATGCTTAAGTGTTTCCTAATACTGGTACAAAACTATTAATGCTTGTGTATGTCTTGTCTGGGTAAAAGCTCCATCAACTGCATATTATCCCATAGGTTTAGAATTTCTGGGGTTTCTGCCAAAAGGAAAGGAAGGAAACCTATTTGTAATCTCTATAGAGGTATGGTATAAATGTCTTGCTTCATATCCCTGAGGATGCACAGTGGGAGGGAGGGAACGAAGTGGGAAAAATAGAGCCTGGGTGACTCAGTAACATACAGCCCTTCATAACCAGAAGTGTCTGGTCTGTCTAACCAGCATCCAGAAAGTTTTCTCTCTGTGCTTGGAGATCTTCAAGTCCTCACATAAGGTATACAACACACCTTGATATTACAGGTTTGCAGATGGCAGGCCAGGCACAGCTTTCCACGGAGGTGTAGGTACTCTTCATCTCCCATGCTATGGACAGAGATTCAGCAGACCATGAACAGCCTTCTGCATTTCTGCTAGGAGAGGGCAGATATAAGTTTCAGTAAGGCCATTTCTTGAGTTTCTGTAAGCAAAAATCGCTATAATTTTGCCTTAGAAACAAGAACCCTGAAAGCATAACTGTCAGGCAGGACAAATCCCCTGTGTGCCACATAGACCTGTTAGAGTAGTTAGGATTTGCCTGATAGAGTTGTGCCTGAGAGATTATTTATATACCTGTTGCAACGGCAACACAGAAAGACATCAAGAGTTTTCAGCTGTGCTTACTTGAGTCAGAATTAGTTTTCTTCGGGAATGGTGTTCTCGAGTGTTTTTTGCCCCCTACTTTTAATATACTTATCACAAAACAATGAAGAATTATAGGGCCATTGAAGTGTAGTGGATTAACCTGGGCAGATCCTAGGCCCCTACCAAAGTCACTCTCTCACTCACCTCTACAGCTGGACAGGAGAGAGAAAATTTAACAAAGGGTTCATGGGTTGAGATAAGGACCAGGAGAAATCACTCACCAAATACCATCACAGGCAAAACAGGCTCAACTTAGAGCCTGAAAAGTGATTTTTTTGCTAACAAAATCAGAGCAGGATAGTGAGAAGTAATATAAGCCCTTAGAAACATCTTCCGCACCCCATTCCCTCCTTCCTAGCTCTACCTCCTACGCCAGCAGTGCAAGGAGACAGGGAATGGGGGTTGTGGTCAGTTCATCACCTGGGGCTTCTCCCACTGCTCAGGGAGAGGAGTCATTCCCCTGCTGCACCGTGGGGTCCCTCCCATGGGAGACAGTTCTCCATGAACTTCTCCAACATGGCTCCATCCCAGGAGCAACAGCTGCAGTGTGAGTCCATCCCGCAGGCACCAGTCCCCCTCACACTGCTGCAGCAGTGGGTCACTCTTCCACGGGTGCAGACCTTCAAGGACAGGCTGCTCCAAGCTGGGAGCAAAGCCCCTCTCTCCACAGGTCTCCCACAGGTTCACAGCTTCCTCCAGGCATCCACCTGCTTTGGTATGGGTCTCCTCTAAGGGCTGTAGGTGGATCTCTGCGTCCCCAGGACCCTGGACATCTCATCAACCAGACCAATGCAGCTGGATCAGCATTGGAACCAGGATCAACATCCCATCAACTGGATTGGCGCTGGAACCAGGACTGGCAAAGGCTTTCCCCCTGGATGGAGGAGTCAGAAGAGTTCATCCAGGATCCTGGACATGGATGACGCTCAGCACTCGCAGAGCAACTTCTTTATCAGCAACTTCCTCTGGAGCCTTGCACCCACAGAATGGGGACCCCAGGATCTCTGGAGACCACCAGAGACCCCCCATCAGCATCAAACCCCTCCAGTGCCCACAGAATGGTGACCCTGGAGGCCCCCTGTAGCCCCCCCACTACCAAAACCAGGCCATGCAAAGCAAATGCATTGCACCCCTCCCCTCTGTGAGTCATGTGTTGAAGAATTATCATTAAAATCCACATTCATCACACAAGCTTCACTTAAAACAACAGAAACAATCAAACTAAACAAAAGGAAATAATCCTGACACCAAAACCGAAATAACATCACAACACAGAACAAAAATGAACAATTTACACAAAATCCACCTCTTGACCCTTCACCACAATTACAACAAAAATTCCCCACTGTCATTCTATTCTGTAACACTATTCAGACTTGTTCTGTCTGTTTCTTCTCCCAGTTAGTATTCTTATCTCAAAATCCTCATGATTTCCTGATTTTTCCACTAAAAAGACTGTTGTGGGTTAACCTGGTATGCTGGTTTTTCATGGCCTGCTTTTGGTAGCAGGGGGACCACAGAGGTGGCTTCTGTCAGAAGCTTCCAGAAGCTTCCACCCTGTCCAGCAGAGCCAGTCCCTGGTGGCTCTGCAGACAGATGTGCCACTGTCCAAGGCTGGGCTAATTAGAGACGGTGGTAACGCCTCTGTGAGAATGTATTTAAGAAGAAATCAAAACAAAGGTTGGTAATGCAGTTTTAATTCAAGCCAGAGAAGAGGAGGGGGTGGGAACATTGAAAGAAACAACATGTAGACACCAAGGTCAGTGAAGGAGGAGGGGCAGGAGGTGCTCCAGGCACTGGAGCCAGGATTCCTCTGCAGGCTGTAGTGATGACCCTGGTGAAGCAGCTGTGTTCCTGAAGCCCTTGGAGGCACATGGGAATGTAAAGATCCACCTGCGGCCCATGGAGCAGTTCCCCACACTGGAGCGGGTGGATGCCTGGAGGAGGCTGTGAGTGGAAGAAAACCTTGGGTGACAAACTGACCAAAACCCCCACCCCTGTCTCGCTGTGCTGTTGGTGAGAGGCAGGGAAGGTTTGGGGAGAAAAAGGCACTTTTTAAGGGATTATTTTACTTCTCATTATTCTGCTCTGATTTTGTTAGTGATAAATTCACTTCATATCTCTTTAGTCGAGCCTATTTTGCCCTTGGAGTGTTTTCTCCCGGTCCTTATCTCAGCTCATGAATCCTCTGTTAAATTTTTTCCTCTGCCCAGCTGTAACAGGGGAGGGTGAGTGAGCAGCTTTCGTTGGTGCCTGGCGTTTTGCCAGTCTCAAACCATGACACTTACGCAGATGCCAGGCCCTCACCAAAGTCACTCTCTCACTCACCTCTATAGCTGAAGAGGGGAGAGAAAATTTAAGGGTTCATGGGTTGAGATAAGGACCAGGAGAAATCACTCA
>VYXC01011348.1:13515-47969 GCA_013397175.1 Platysteira castanea | reverse complement strand
TAGTGGCACGTCCATCTTTGGAGCCACCAGAGATTGGCTCTGCCAGACATGGTGGAAGCTTCTGGCATCTTCTCACAGAAGCCACCTCTGCTACCAAAAGCAGGCCGTGCAAAACCAATACATGAAGAAATGCAGCTGGGTTTGATCTAACACGGTCAGGTTCTGTGGTATTTAGTCAGTGTATCAACATGGTAATCTCTCTGATAGTGAATTTTCTTCTGTATTTTTTGAAAATTCTCAGATGATGTTTTTCCTGCAAAGTACTGTCTCAAGACTTTCAAATAAAAGGTCAGTTATCTGATTTGTCCTTTACTAGGTGCTAGATCTGCTTCTGAGGTTTAATCTTCAGCCAAAAATAAGAGGCAAACTTCTGATCATGGCTAGATTGTCTTTGCATAATATATTAATTATATAATTTTAAAATTGCTATGTATTTTTGGGTTGGATAAAACAATGTAAAGTTTTGTAGAACTGTAGAGCTCAGAGGGTGAATAAGGACTC
Source organism: Platysteira castanea (assembly GCA_013397175.1). Taxonomy (NCBI): domain Eukaryota; kingdom Metazoa; phylum Chordata; class Aves; order Passeriformes; genus Platysteira; species Platysteira castanea. Next base: position 47,468 of record VYXC01011348.1, on the reverse strand, counting down.
CTTTTGCCACCTGCTGAAATACAACCACCATTAAAGACAAGTCTTCTCTGTCATAGACAAGAGTAACAAGAATGGATGGCAGATATCTCCACCTTAGAGAGATGAAGGCAGCAAGTCTGGCAGGTGAGGATGCTGACAGCTGGAACAAAGCACCAAGAGACACTGACATTCAGCTGTCACTTGGTCTCTCTAAACCAAGCCTGGGTATTTTTCTGGAAGATAAGTCATACAGAGATCAATGAGTGAGGGTGAAGCTTTACAGCATGTGGCATATGGGTCAGACTAAGTCACTAAAGGTGTCTTCCAGCGTTTATATTGATTAGTCAGCTGACCAAGGAATGAATGACAGATCATGCATTCAGTGAGAACCACAGGCAGGAACTGAGGCAGGCAGGGCGTGTGAACTCCTGACCTTCCACTGTGTAAATCACTGCTCCTTAAATAAATAAAGCCATAATATATTATATAGCAAGGTACAGAGGATCCTGATTTTGCCCCTGTGTGGTGGGGCTTTTTTTTCTTAGGAAACTCTCTGTTTCTCTCCATGCTTTTTTTTCGTTTATTTGTTTTATAATGAGACAAGGGATAGGAGCAGTACGCAACTTTCTTTTGTAGCTCATGATTTTATATCCTACATCTGAAAATGAAATGTAGCATGAAATTTACTTTTTGTAGTAATGTGAAATTGGATCAAGTAAAAGCAATTTCTGTACTCTTAGCAGGGAGAGCCCCTTTAAAAAGGCTGAAAAGGCCTCCATTCAGTTTAAAAAAAATAACCATCAGATTTGTACCTTGTCTCACAGTGACTTTTTTACCATGCGATATATGAATGATATTGAATTACAGGTGGATCACCATATCAAGCTACAAAATTATGAGATTTTCCTTTTGCTCTAATGTATTGTTCAAATTCTTTCTCTCTCTGACTCAATAAAAATCATCAGGCTCTACACAGCTGCAGCTAAAAGAACTTCCATCATAAAACATTGGCTCTGTTTGCAGCAACTAGGACAATGGTTTTTATTTTAATAACAGTGTTCAGTGATTCATGTTAATAAAAAATCCTCAAGAAGTATAGGCCTTCAAAGCTTGGATTTTTTTTATTTATTAATTATTCCTCCATTTGATTATGATAGTACAGTTCAGAAATCTCTGGGAAAAGTGTCATATTATGACAATTACTGTTATTCACCCTCAGGCTAGCAGAGCAGATCAGCTGCCTGGGAAGTCGCAGCAAAGTAGGGAGGAAGCATCACAGCCCCTCACCCAGTGGCTTCGCCTTGCACTTGGTCCTGCTGTGTGAGCTGGGTGACAAGCACAGGAGCTGTCACAGCACTGCCCAGCTCCCCCCACACATCTGCCTGGCAGCACCATGCAGCAGCATATGCTCTGCCACAGCCCACAAGGTACAAAACAGCCCCGGGGTACAACAAGAGAAGCTCTTGAAAGAGCTTCTGATAAGATGCTATTTACCAACCCCCCCCAAAAAAACCCAAACCAGACCTCATCAAATAAAACAGCTCTGAGACTAAACTGATCCCCTAAAGTCCTCCAAAATACCGTCCTCACAGTGAATATTAAATAGCACTAATACACACAAGTTGGCAGAATAAGTGAAGTGTGGGTTCCTCTACGCATCCGTAATGCTGGCAGCCCTGTGCATGGGGAAAACGAGCCCACTCAGAGAGCAACTCTCTTCTTTGCATTTCGCATTGCCATGCAGAGTACCTAGCAGTGCTGCTGAACCCCTGTGGTTTGAGTAAATAAACAGTTCCAGTTTCTAATTAGTATGAAGCAGAATAATAAAATATAATGAAAAATAAGACCTTCACCAGGCCATAAATAATTGTTTCTGACACAGCACTGAAGAGTGATTTGTCCATGTATGAGAATAATCCAGGACAAACAGCAAACTGTGAAAGCTTTTATACATGAATAAATTAAAATTATCTGGTTGGAAATTTCACACACATTCATAATATACACAGAGGTTTCACTGACAAAATTCCTGTTACTCTGAAGCTGTAGTGGTGGAATGACCAAGCAGACAAGTACTCAGAAGCTCAACTTCACCTGCTCAGGCAGCCTTACCACAGGAAAGGGATTAGCAACCAGTAACAGATTAAGCAGGTGCAGAATGAGCTCCCAGACAGCAAAGCTGCTTTAATTTTGAGAAAGTCTGTTTCCATGGTTTCTACAAAAATATTCCAGGTGACATCAAACCACTTACTCATCCTGTTTCAGTGATATTCCCCGTCCTGATGGTAGTGGTGCAACAAAAATCCTTGCCCTAGCGTTCATGCCTTTCAACCAGAGATTGTCCATTCCATGTCAGGGAGCCACAGGCTGAGCTCCCTGCACTCTGCAGAAGAGCTAGGTGATGGTGCCCAGGTCACTATGGCTGGCCTGGTGTCCAGGAGCCCTAGGAATGCCTCAAGGCATAGTGCATCACTGGAGCCCTAAAACTTCCCAGTTGTCACTCCAGGATGCAGTCACCAGGATAAGACCTGTGATTCCCTCCTCACCTGCCACATTTGGGCATCAGCACGCTGTGTCCCTGCTGTCAGCTGTAAAGACCTTGTGGACCTCAAGGATCTGTCCAGATCCCCATAACACTAGGAAACCTCACCTAGAAGGGTGTGAGCACACAGCACCTGCCTGAGTGCCCAGATCACCAGCTATGGACTCTCCTGGAGCACCACTTGGTAAAGGATAACAAAATAGCCCTGAGGGTGGAGAGAGGGTGAGTGTGACTGTGCTCGGAAGTGTCAGAGCTCACATCCATCAAGTTATGGTCTTACCTCATCCGGAGGCTAACATCAAACGACGCTATTACAAAATAGAAAAAAACTGTTGCTAACATAATCTGAGTTTAAATGTAATTTAAACAAAACTTGTGCTTACAACAAAAGCAATTTGTCTGCTGTACAAATTAACGTGGATTAGAGTAGGCACACATCAAAATGGGTGGCTGATCCCTGTGAGGGCATGAAACATCCTGGACCAGTTAGCCATTGGAAACGATTGGCAAAGAGCAGTGGAATTTTTCTCTTGAGATAGAGTATGGATAAACTAAACAACAGCAGGAGGAATTTTTAAGGCTAAGAGGTGTGTTTGGCGCTACAGCAAAAGGTGCAAACTGCCAAGAATAGTGTCAGGCTGGAAGTGAGAGAACAGTAGTAAGCCAGCAGAGTCTCTGGAGCAGTCCCTCAGCCTGGACAATGGGCAAGATGGCATGCAGAAGTGGGCTTGGTAGACATGTGAATAGGAAAACAAGAAGTGACAGACAGGGATAGTGGGAGACTAAATTTGATAGCTCAGGAAGGTTTGACTTCTATTTGCGCATCTGCAGGCGGACAAAGTTCAGTCTGAAGTTTGCTTTGTTTTTCAGGGTGCTGATGGCTGGTGGCATCAATGAACAGTGCTTTTATCCTTGGTGTCTCTGCAAGAGGTTCATTCCCATCATCACATGCGACTCAGCCTCAGTTTCACAGCTTTTTATTAAAGCCACCAGAACTGTAGCCATGAATAGAACCCAAAACGCAAACTGGTTCAAATCTAAACAAAGTAAAATGCTCTTCTACACAACTACGTTTTTCTCTCTGAAGGCATACTACAGAATGACTCACACCTGACTGCACCATGGAGACCCTTCAGATACTACACTGATGGGGGTTCTGTAAAAGCCTGTATAAAATCTGTACAGTCCTGATTAGAAATGCATGCACAGAAGGGAGACATTAATACTATGCATTAGAGCCTCTGCAGGGGCACACTGTGAATTGCTTTATGTTGTGCCGTCTAAGGTTTATTCTTTGGTGTAAATCTAAATATGGTGAAAGAAAAAACAATCTCAGTTCAGATCATCTGAGAAAAGATTGTTTAATGTCATTAATATTATAAAAGAATCTATTACAAGCCCAGTGTTTCTTGTATAAGTCCAACTCTGTAGACTCAAGGGCTTTTTGAAATATCCTTGCAGCCACATCACTGGAGGAGCCTGCTGGTCTTTCACAGCACAATCCCCACAGCTTGCTTTGGCCCAGCACTGGGCACAATGTGGATTTTGCTGCATTGGTGTCCACAAAGAGTCGGGGTGTTCAATGGTACCAGCAAAACCAGGGTCTTTATAACAAGTGAGAAAGCTGTTGCTCAGCCATGGTCTCTAGGGCTTAAAATCAGCAGCAGCAGAGAGTACAATGCATTCATGCATGATTAGTGTGTGAGAGACTGAACATCCATGAACACTGCATGATTTGGAAGAATAAACAAGTAACCTTGGGTGCATTCACTGCCTGGATAGTCCAGAGAAGCCTTCATATTTCACTTTGAGTGATGGCACTGATCATGCTCTTCACCATCAGCATGACTGCTGCACGTTCTGAGCAGAAAGAGGGAATTACATCTTGAGGGTTACTAGCATACCTACCCTAGCTCCTGTGTAAGGAAAGGATGTCCTTAAAGGACAAGGCAATTATTCCTCTTGCAGGGAGTGAATGTGCAGGATTCCTGCAAACTGGGAGGACTGACAAAAATATTCCTAGCAATTCAGACCGATTTGATTTTGCTTATGGACAATAGCAAAGCTGTCCAGAAAACCTCACCTAGCAATTTCTCCTCTTTCAAGACACAAGAGTCCCACGCACACATGGAAGTGATGGTGCAGCCCTGCAGGAGACACTGACATTACAGATCCATATGCTTCTCATTTAAGGAGGTGGCAGGCTGTGAAATGGGCAGCTTTTAATAATCCTTGGTCACGATTTCTATGCAGACTCTTTGTAAAGGATCCCTAAACAATGTGCCAGGCTCCCGTGGCTACCATTAGAGATGGTCCTATGCACATCTATGATTATAGATAATTATTAGCCATGGTTATGAACAATTTATTGACCTATTGGATTTCTTTATTAAGTTAGCCATGATTATTTTACTAGATTACCCATGGTAAAATGCTTAAAACCAAAATGATAATGTAAAGCAAATACATTTATTTCCAAGCTGTGTTTTTCAAACAAACAAGCAAACAAACAAAATCCCTACTTAAAGATAAAAATGTCAGTAGGAAATACTGTTCTAAAAAAAGGACAGTTGCTGCCAGTGACACACCACATCTACCTGCCTGTACGCAGACATGTCTATTCAGTTCCAGGCTTTGGAATTGCCCAGAGACTTGTCTCCTTACTGGGCCATTGCTCTCACTTTCTGTCTGACCCTGCTGGCATTTCCAAAAGAAATCTCCCTGGCAGATGAACTAGTTTGGTCTTTCATCTTCTATTAACCAAAACTGATCACTAGAGTGCCCTGCTGCAACAGAGGAGGAAAGAGCTAGGCAGTGAGGAGCTGAAGACCTATTGACTGACCTGAGATTCAGATACTGAATCAATGCTTTCACAATATTTTTCCTCACAGTTAAACTTTTTTTTTCATCCTCCTACCATGCGAGAAAAAAAAAAAAAAAAAAAAAAAAAAAAAAAAAAAAAAAAAAAGGAAGCAAAAAGAAGCAGGGTAGCATGCTGCTGATGCCACCTGGGAAGCTTCACAGCTTGCCTGTGTCTGTTTCCGATGCAGAGCAAGCAAAGCATACGCAGCAGCAGCATGAGTAGCAGGAAAATGGACATGCTGCCTCATTTACCTTCCTTCATAGTCCTAGAAGTTGTAGGTGCTGCATCGTTGTTGAGATTTGACTCTCAGTCTGTACTGGGTTATTTATGAAGTTTTCAGAAGACATTGAAACAGTTAGTGCAGAAGAATAGAAAAAGAACATGCTTTTTTAGAACAGACCATACTCTTAGACAATGCTGCATCACATTCTCCCAGAAACCCTTAATTCTCAAAAAATTCAATATTGTTTCATTGTGCGCACCATCCTGCCAAAATTACCAAATCTCTTTTTTTTTTTTTTTTTAATTATTTATTCAGTGAAATTTGCCCACCCTTGAAGAATATAACAGAAGAAGGCAGCTAAAACTTGTTTTTCTGTTCCCAAGGCCTGAGCTTCCATAGTTAATGCTACACCCACTGCACCCAGCAGGTCCCATGACTTACCGTGGGAGAAGTCTCAACTCCAGAATTCTGTCCCAGGCAAAGACAACACACCACTGAAGGTCAGAGAGATAGTTAAACAAGCAGCTTTTCTGCAAACAATTCCCACTTGGTGGATGTCATATTTTGAGCTATCACAGGCCTGGCTGATAAGAGTTAGCATGTTTGAAGAGAAAGTTTATTCTAAGGAAAAAAACTTCACTTAAATAGAAATTTTTGGTTTCATACATGAAGGCTGGAAAAAAGTGCACAGCAGATGGATACAGGACGGTAATTTTAGTGATGATAATTTTGTGAAAATTCAGCCTGGGATAAAAACCTTACAAAGTAGCATCTCCTGTTTTTCAGTGGGATTAGCAGGGCAATGGGCAGCGGTACTCACTACAGAAAGGAATGCCAAGCTAGGGGAACTGTCATGATGACAGACAGCCAGGCACCAAGTGTCAAATTTGGGGGGACCCCAGGACATCCACCCATCTGCCAAGACATTCTCAGGTCACAGAGCATGCATCTCTACAGCAAACTCAGAGCCTATGATGATAAAACAAGATTCACTCACAGGAAGAGAACAGGAGAGACTGGGGACATCACAGGCTCTCCAGTAACTGCAAATTGATGTGCTATTGCAGCTTTTTCTATTTCCTGCTGGTGTTTAAACCATCACAGAGGTTTAGGCAGAGCAAGACCAGGAATATGCACTGAGACTCCTTTGAATGCCCCAGCAGCAGTAGTGCATGTTTCCACTGCCCTGGTTCACCAGTCACTGTCTTGGGTAAAGCCAAAGAGCAATGTCCTTCCCAGAACCCCAGAGAGCAAAAACACGAGTAATGACAGTGCAAAAACTGTGTTAGCAGGGGCACAAACCTCATCATTTTTCTCCAAAAATTCCTTCCTTTACCTATTCTGCTCCTCGCATGGGGCCATGATGCACCATCTTAAAACAAGCCCAAGCCCTCCACTTCCATGACCAAACGACCTCTTCTCAACTTCCCTCTTCAGATTGTCTTCTATATGAAAGTATAATTTTATCCATAACCAACACATAGTCATTTGATCCTGAGCTAATATTATGTTTCAGCTCAAAAAGCTTTTTTGCTCTCCTCAGCATTTACCATCCAACATATTTATTAAGAGATATTATATCTCCTCTGACCTTTGTTCAGGCTAAAGGAGCCTGGCTAAAGAAGCTAAGCTCATCAGAGGAAATGTTGTAATTATTTTCAAATACAATTACCAGTTCTGCTAACAAGAGAGAATAGAGAGACTACAAAGTCAGGGGATTTCAGCAGTAACAATTAAAACGGGAAGGTGCCTTAGAGGTTTTAGCTGGAGACAATCATTAATTTCCCAAATACGTGTTTCCCTATGAGACACAGAAATGAACAAGTCTTCTACTAAAGATAAGAATAATTCACTTCACACTCCACAATATGAAACCTGTCCAGCATCCAGCCAGCCTCCAGCTGGAACAGCTCTTTGCGCATCTTCTGGTCTTTGCCAGCGTGGATCTCAGGAGGAGCCTCCAGCCACAGCACAGGCAGTGCGTGCAGGAGCTGTGGCAGGAGGCAGAACACTGGCTGCACCAAGGAGCACTGTTCCACAGGTTATTAGTGAATTTGTTTTCCACTGACATACACTGTTAGACCCACTTGCCTTCATATCCAATCAAGTCTCTTTTCAATATTTTTGAAAGAAAACACAACCCCCGGGTTATTTTCTTTATCCAAGTTGTGATTTTAAGACACTTAGGTTTTTATTTTGACGTGTCAGAAGTTGTATGGCAGCTAAAAATTAACTGCAAAATCTGACCCCACACTGGGGAAAGGGTCTGTCATTAAACCAGAAGCAGTCCATATGCCAAACACTTCATTTCCAAGAAAAAATAGCAGGAAAAAAGCTTCTGATTTTAATGACAATCTCCTCCAAGAAGTCAGTGGCTGAACTAACTGGACATGAAGCTGGGGCTGGGACGTGGCACTGCTCACCAGTGCCTAGGAAGAGAGGTCCTGGAAGGGCACTCTTGAGGCATTTGCCTCCTCATTCAAATTAGAGGGGCACATCACTGATAGAAGCCTACTCCAGCAAGAAGGATTAATCAGCTGCTCAACCCTCTACCCTCTCTGTCTCACTGTGCTTAAATCATGTTGAGTCTTAGAACATCTCTGTGTGTCCAAGAAATGTGTTATATATAGATAGATAATACGTGTCTGTGTAAAAGCCTGCCAGGTTAAGCCCACCTGGCAACTAAGCACCATGCAGCCACTCACTTACCCTCCCCAGCCCCTCCCTGGTGGAATGGGAAGGAGAATCAGAAGTAAAATGTGTAAGTTGAGATAACTGAAAAAGAGCAAAATATAACACAATAATAAAATGAGATAAAACTCAAGAAGAAAAAAAGTGATGCACAATAAATTGCTCACCACCCGCTGACTGATGCCAAACCCTGTCCCCAGAACCCGACTGACCCCTTTCAGCTAATTCCCCCCGTTTATGTCCTGGCCATGTCGGTCTGTGTGTGGAATATCCCTTTGGCCAGGGCAGGCCAGCTCTCCTGGCCATGCTCCCCCAGCCTTTGTGCACCTGATCGCTGCAGAGCACAGGACACTGAAATGTCCTTGACACAGGGTAAGCAGCAATTAGCAACAATCAAAACACCACTGTGCCCCCAACAGGATTCTCATACTGAATCTACAACACAGCACTGTACCAACTATGAAGAAGAAATTATCCCAGTCGAAACCAGGAAAAAGTTTCTTCTATAAATGCTACAGAAACTGATTCCATTTGCATAGAGGAAGAAAAATTACATTGCCCTGCAGTCTGATAAAGCTTGTAAAAGCTGTAGGAGATTACTTCTCGTCCTCATCTGTAGTACATTTTTACCAAACGGTTACATTTTCATCTGTGAGCAAAAACATGTTAATGGGATACTACAGCTCTCTTGTGGCAAACCACACAGTTTACGTCCTGCACATGGCCTTATGGGCCTGTCCTGGTACATCTCAGGGAGATTACAAGAGAGCACACAGCTTAGAGTTCCTGGCAGAAGCTGGAAGAGAGCAAATGGCTCCAGATGATATTTGGGCTGTTTGCAGGAGGTGCTGAGACACTTGAATCACACAAGAGTCTGGGGTATCACCCCGGAACTGCCTCATCTACTACCTGCCCACTTCTCACCCAGGCTGTACTCAAGAAAAGGGAGATAGGGCAAGAAAAAAAAGGCTTGTGTACTCATGGACACTGCCTGCACTCATGTATGGCAAGTGCTTTTCCCGTTGTTCAAGATGATTGAAGCCTGGTCTTTCCTACCTTTCCAGGAAAGCATTATTCTTTTGATTTATAGTAGCTGATCTATGAAAGAGCTGCGTATGTGCTCAGGAATAGTGCCCTTTCCAGTGCTGGAGCTTCTGGACACAGCCTTGGTGTCAGCCAGAGCTGAGGACACAGGTTTGCTCCGAACACTTTGGGATGGAGCACTTTGCTGTATGCCAAGGCATTGTACAGTAGTCGAGGCAGACTGCAGGGACGTGGTGCCTATCCTCATCAGCTGCCTCTTTCATTGCAGCTGCAATAGAGTCAGAAATTCAAGCAATACTTTCCTACCTGCTTCAGCCATGTAGTGACAGCTTTAATTAGTGTAGATAATGCCACAAGAATAAAATCCTGACATAACACAACGCTTCTTGGTGGTATATAAATGTCAAGACATTCATGGAAGACAAGTGTTGCAGCAAAACAAATGCCTGTATTTTCATTTACTGAGTGATAGATGAAGATGCAAATGTCACCACATGGCTGAAGGGTGCTGTGCAGATAAGTGGAGGTGGCTCACTGTAGCACACTGCCAAAGCTGATGTGCACCACTGCTCCTGGGAAGGGGCCACCCCGGGCAATTTGTACTAGGCCTGCCCAGGAGGACACGCCAGGACCAGGCTTTGATCATTTATCATAGACTCACTGAATAGTCTGGTTTGGAAGGGGACCTTAAAGATTATCTAGTTCCAACCTTCTTGAGATGGGCAGGGAACCTTCCACCTGACCAGGTTTCTCAGAGCCCCATCCAGCATGATTTGGACATTTCAAGGAATGGAGCACCCACGGCTTCTCTGGGCAACCTGTTCCAGTGCCTCACCAACCTCACAGTGAAGGATCCCTTCCCAATATCTAATCTAAACTTAGCTCCTTTGAGTTTGAAGCCACTCCCCTTTGTCCTGTCACTACATGCCCTTGTAAAAACTCCCTCTCCAGCTTCCTTATGGACCATCCCCACAGATACTGGAAGGTGCTATACAGTCTCCCCAGAGACTTTTCTTCTCCAGGCTGAAAACCTCCAACTCTTTCAGCCTCTTTGGCCTATTTGTTGTGGGATATATCCCTGCAGCTCTTTTCTCACTGGATTAATCCTGCCTCCAGCTGATGCGATATCTGTCTTGCCCATAAATCATGCGTAGGCAAAAGAAAAGCACAAGTCCTTGGAGGAAGAGATGAGGAGAGAGAGGCAGAGAGGACACTTTTCCCAAAGTCCTTCACACAGGGAGGATTTGGGCTCCAAGACACCTTGACAGTATAAGCAAGAAATAGTAGCAGGATATAACCTGAACACAGGACTTCAGTTTGAAGATGATATGTCTTTAAATTAAATTAGCCTTTATGTTCTATTCAAATCCTAATCTAATTTCACTGACATTTTCAGAAGTCTCCAACAATATGCACAGCAGAATTAATGTATTAAAAATTCAAATGGCAGGTCAAGGATAAGCTAACAAATGAAGAACAGAAATTGTTTTCTAAAAGTCAGCAACTCTTTTCTTCCGTTCGCCTCGTTTTTACTGTTGGCATTGAATGATATTTTCCATTTCAGGATTTTTAAATGTGGACCCGGGTTTCATCAGCATGTGTAGCTCCAACCACTGAACACCACCAGGTCCACAGGTCATGATTAAAGCCCTGTGCAGCCTCCCAACTCCTTGTCACAACAGGGGCAGCCCAAGTCTGGCAGACACAGCACACGGACACATGCAAGAGTTTCACATGCACCATTTACCATGTGGCTGAGGATGATTCCCATCCCCTTCACTCTTGCTGAAAAAGAACCCAACAGCAGTAGGAAGGGCCAACAAAGGCGTTGCAGTTGGAAGAGCTTGTAATTTTATACAGCTCCTGAACCCCTGAGGAAATATCCTGCAGTAGCAAAAGGATTATCTGCCTTTTATTCAGTCAAAAAGGGGTTTATCTGAGAGAGGTGCTACAACAGAGGAATTCCCTTATGTAATGATGCCAAGAAAAATGTTGATGTATAACTTAGAGAAAACAGGCTAAAACTCCACATTATTCAAAGCCAATTCCTGTGAAAAGCAGAGCTTTCATAAGCAGGCAGCTTAGGTGAAAAATCAATGATTAAAAATGTCAGTTGATGGTTGTCATCTAAGAAATGACAGAAACAACCAGAAAACACTGTAATTTAGACATGTTAAAACAGGCTTTAGGAAAAATCAATCAAACCATTTTCTCACTACACATTAATGACATCCTTTCCTTTGGCAAGTAATTTTTCCAGCAGTGCCCCACACTGTGGGGAAATTGCAACACATGAATTTATTTTCCAAGTAGGTGATTTAAAACAATATTAAAGCAAGACAGAGTGAAATTGTTACATTTCTTTCCTCTGAAGGACCGAAGGTTGATCTTTCCTACTGTCAATATTTCAGTCTTTAAGTCATCTATTTTCTTAAGATTTTTGTTTTCTTTTTAAATCAGATAAGCCCCTGGATAGGATAGCCTGATTTTTGCAACTAATGCTGCTCCAGAAGGCGGGTCTCCTTTGCCTCCTTCTGCTGTTTTTGTAGGTCTCTTGTCATGAGCACCCTCCTGTAGCACCTGCCTGTGAACATGCCTGCAAGCTGTGGGTGAGAGACAGAAAAGTGGTTAATGGAAATAGCTTCCCTGCAGTCCATGTGCAAAGGCACACACCCTGCCAGACGGCAATACAGCTCCAGCTTTGCTCACTTCCAAAAACCTGAGTTTATCTGCAGACAGTCCTGTCCTTCAGTAGAAATGTTCTCATCAAGCTGAGCACATCCCATCAAAGAGGAGGGCAGGCCACATTTGGGGGATCACTCACTCAGGAGCACGGGAGGTTGTGGAAAACCAGTAAAGCCACTACAGAGTGAGCAGGGTCTTGGAAGAAAGGACCAGACTGCAGGGTGCAGCAGGGACCAACGGGGTTTTGGTGGGGGTTTTGTTTGATTGTTTTTATTTTAAACCCTCATTTCTATTCTGTCTCACTTTGAGGTTCTTCATCAATTTTTCAGTTTGCTGCTCAGGCCGTGGGGTTCAAAGCCTTTTGGTGTCCTTGGCAACCGTGGCAAGGGAGTGGTGCTGCAGCTGTCCTCAGAGCTGGCACTGGCTGGAGGCCCTTCAAGAAAGGGGGATCTAGCCACAGACCCTTCCATTTTCATTCAAAGGCAACATGAATGAGCTTAAGAAATAGAAAGAATGCAAAAGGTTCTAAAAGCTCATGATTTGCACTGTCACAGGCTGTGTGACTTGGAAAGGCATCTTTGGAGGTCATCTTGTCTAAAGCTCCTGCTCAAGCAGGTCACCCAGAGCATGTTGCTCAGAGCAGCATCCACTCAAGTTTTGAACATCCTCGGGGATGGAGACTGCACACCCACTCTGGGCTGCCCAAGGCATGAAGAAGGAGCTGATAGGCATGATAGCACCCTCACAAATATTTCAGTTGCAGGTCTTCAACCATGTGGCAGTGTAGAGAGTAGCTTCCCTCTCTTTCAGCTCATGCTTAGCAAAACTATAAAAGTCAGTTTCCACAACTATAAAAGTCAGTCAACTTCAGATGTGTCCAGTCAAATATATTTCCCACTAAATTAGTGAATCAGAGAAACATTTAGCTTGGAAAAGACCTTTAAGATCATTGAGTCCAACTGTAAGAGACATGGATGAAAGAATACAAAGAACTAGAAAGTGCCAGTTGCTGTGAGCAATCCACAATTCTTCTTTCATGAAGGTTTTTTCAGCAGCATTTGATGCCTGTGCCAGGCCCCAGAGCAAGAGGGGAAGGCTGCCTTTGCCTGTGCAGGCTTTGCAGTGCCTGTGCCATGTCATCCTGACCAGCTGAGATTCTGCTTATAGGTTTATTAGCAGACTGTACTCACAACACCTTGTCTTTTGCTCAAGCTTGGTCTTTCCAAATATTAATGCCTTTGTGAATTATCTTACGATGTGACTTGAACACCAGCAAGCCCTCTTCATGACACCAACCACAGAGAACCAGCTAACCTCCATTGCAGGGTGCCTTTCCTTCCCAGGGGCTAGCAGGAGCACTCAAGCACTGTTCCATTCCACTGCCATTGCTGGCACTGTGCTTGATGGCTGCAGCCTCACTGCCCTCCCCAGTAAATCTGTGCCTGCAGTGGAGCAAAGCCTGTCAGCTTCCCCCCAGCACCCCACCACCCCTGGTGCCACACAGAGCAGCCCTGTGGGGAACCACTGGCTGAGATTTCGCAGGTTGCTGCAGCAGCACTCCCCCGAACACTGGAAAAGGCATCTAACACTGTTCCCAGCAGGTGCCTGCCATTGTGCCACATCCCCACCAGTCAGCCCAGCCCTTGGGAGCAGCTGTTTGGCTGGTGCAGTCTGGGAAGCTAGCAGCCTGGATGTCAGTGCAGAGTCTGGGCATGGCCCTGCCAGCCTGTGCAGTCCATTTAAGGCGAGGCCTCAGGTGGTGAGTTAAGGTCAGTCTTTGCTTCTCTTTTCCTTGGCTTTTTCACCTGCAGAGGAAAGGATGCTTGCAGGAAGTACAGCAGGGCTTGACCCATCCCGTCATACATCTCCCCCTGGGGCCTTTACAACCACATCAGGCCTGCTGCACCCACTCAGTGTCATCACTACCCTTACATTATACAGCTGGTCTGCTTGAAATCCTCTTTGGAGTTCACTGATTTCACTAACACTGTCGATCTGCCTGGGTGCCCCAGTGAGCCCCTTCAGGGGGACACCAGGGGACAGCACTGCTTACTTGCTGTTTCACCACGCGCTGGCATGGCCTTGGCACACCTTGGTGTGCAGGAGTGTGCAGCTTCTGATTTGGAGAATAAAGTTGTTGAGGTTTAGGTCTAAGTTTAAAGAAGGATCTCTCTTCTGCCTGACATGGAGGACAGATGCCTTCTGCAAGGGACCCCTGCAAGATCTGGAAATATCAGTTTCTCTGGGGCAGCTCCTGCTGTTTTGGCTTGCCAAGCAGTCCCTTCCAGAGACTGGGGTGTAGAGACTGGTGGGGAGCAGTGACATTTGGGCTAGTTTGCCTCTCTCTTCACAGGCCACTGAGGCTGAGGCAGGCCCAGCAGCTCCATTAGATCCCAGCACGGTTCAGCCTCCAGCTGATGACTTAACTTTGCTGTGGTTTTACTCACTCCCCTGATCTCTCAGGGATGTTTTAATTCCTCACCAGGTGGAGTGAAGAGTAAAACTGGCAGGGTGGGACACACAAAAATACAAAGGACAGGAAGAATTTATGCCCCTTAATTTGAATATACCAGGACAATGCAGTACCTCACCCGCAAGTTATTCACGTACCTGTCCTGTTTCCCTGAGAGATTCTATGGCATCCCTTTGAAGAAGGCTATTTGGATGTATTAAAATAAAGGAAGCATTTGCCCTGTCCCTCCTGGTCTTACACACCCAGCAATTACAGGCTGACATCCAGAGCTGGGTTTGAGTTCCTCTAGGATTCAAAACTTATGGTTTTGGTTTCCACAGTTGCAAACTTGATGCCAAAACAGTCTCTTACTATGCAGTAACTCACCTTGTGGTCAGTAACTCACCTCTGCAGATATATGAGCCCATATTTCTGTGAAAAAAATCAATTTTTTTTCTTATTGCTGCAGATATGCAATACCACAACATTAGCTTGCTTCTCCTAGAAACGTTTCTGAGCACATGGAGGGAGTGAACTCACAGGTAACACTTGAAACTGCTGGATTTTATGAACTGAAAACCAAGTAGTAGAAATCACCCATTACCCCAGAGATAAATGAAGATCAAGAATTTAAAGAAGATGGACTGAAAATGCATCCCTTGGTCTTGTTCTCAATTGCACTGTGCACAGCTGAAGTAAATAAAAGGAACCTTGTGTTGGAGCACATGGCAGCAAGGGGCAGCATGCAAGTGAGTTAAAGCCCTGAAGTGGGCATGAGTCTCCCTTAGCAAATACTCAGTGAGAAGCAGCCAGTTCCCTTCACCGGGTGCCTGGGATGTACCTTGGGACCAGGATCAGTGGCCAGCTGTGGCGTCAGAGAAAAGAGCAGGTGAAATTCAGCAGTGAGAACTGGAAGGGAGTGAAACCAACACTGCAAAATTAGCCCAGTGTGTCAGGAGATCACTTTAAGGTAGAAAGGGAGCAGCTAAGAAAGCCGTGAATATTCCATAAAAATTTCAAATGCTTCCATTGGCCATTGTTACAGAGCCATCCTACACGTCATCAGATGACGCTTTTTGTGCTCTGGCTGTAAATGCATTACTGCAGGACAGTGCCTACCACTGTGAGGTGCTGATAAGCTGTGCTGAACCCCATATACATTCACATGAGAAATCAGGAGAACAGTGTTTTGAGGAGTTTTATGTCCTGTGGTGCCCATCAGCAGCTACATCCCTCCCAAACTCCAGGTTTCCCCAAGTCTTAACTTGTGCTACTTTGATCTTGTGAAAGTGCTCCAAGCTTCTTCAGGCAGTCATGGCCCTGCTCACATTATTTCGCTGAGCCTGTGATAAAAAGATTTTCCTTTACTCCAAACACCACCCACAAATGAGGTGTTCACAGGCACCAGTGTCTGATCAGCTGTGGACAGGTCCACTCTCCATCCTGGTGATGGTTTCCAACAAAACAAGTCACTGCATTTCTGTAAGCAGAGAGGCTGGCTCATGAAACTGTTCAATATGTTAAGAGGTGGACAAACATGAGTTTGGTGAAGGAACAGCATATCTTGTGTGCTCCAGTGGTCTCCTCATGCAACTGGGTTGGCAGTGAATTCCCAAGTTCTATTCCATTAGTGTCAGGTGCTGACAGTGCTCCCAGGAGGGAAAAACTTGAGACTAAAAATCAAGTGTGTAAGAAAAAGGCAAAGAACTGCCTGCGGGGAGACACCTGGTGTCCAGGGAATGACGTGATGTTGACCCCTTTGGGTGTCTAAACACTATCCAAAGTGTTTAAACCTGTCTCAGTGTTCAGCCAGGACCTCAAACCTCTGAACACATCACTTTTGGAAATGTTGTACTGAGTGGGATGCACCCTTTAAGCAGAGTCCAGGCAAAGCAGGCAGGAGGGTGAGGGGCCAGCAGGGATCCAAGCAGTCTGTGTGTCCTACCATCCCTACACACTGTCCAGCACAGGCTGTCCATTTGCAAAGCCCCTTTGTCCAAAACCAACCTGCTCTTTGCTTCAAAACCACAGCTACTGAATCACTACTTTAGAAAACCCAAAAGGCTGGTTCTTCATCATTGTGGAAAGAAACTTTTAAAAAGTATTTGTTCCCCTGCCATGTAGGAGTTGATCAAAATCTCTCCAGCACTGGGGTGGGAGCATTTTTTGCTCAGTTATTTGCAACTTGAGAGCTGCTGTCTGGTCAGCCTTTGAAAACAACTTCCCAGAGAATAACTAGAAGCTGCTTATTTTATTTTGCATATACATTGAAAATAAATGCTTCTGTTGCACTAAGAAGGAACATTATTATCTTTTTTTTAAGTAGATTTTTATTCTGAACTGTTTTATTTTGCATTTCATTGAAACAAAATGTTCTAAATAGTGGATTTGAAATTAATATTTATCTCATTTTGTAAAGGAGATTTCACGCTTTGGGCTTCCTTTTCATGTTGCTATGAAAACAAATAGCAACAATCTGGGGCTTTCCCAGGAAAAGAAGTATTGCATTTCAACCATATCTGGTTAAAAATCTCAATTGCTACAGTCTCAAGCATACGAATTGGGGAGTTTTCTCAGTATCTTTACAAACAGTGGTGGGGGGGTTTTTTTATTCCATTTTTCCTGAAGTTAACAAAGATTAGTGAGCTAGCAGAATAGGCTAGGGAAGAGTCTAATTTGTTGCTTCTTAATGGTACAGATGTAAAACATTATCTAGATCCCTATTTACAGCTAATAGCAAGATAACATACCCGAGAGACAAATCATAGGCTCTGTAAAGTGCATGATAGCTCTGAAACACAGCACCCCACAGCATTCAGCAAATAACAAAGGCTTGCAAAGGCATTATTAAGTTTATTGTTAGAGAGTAATGATGATGTGAATGGACACAGGACTATAAATAATATAATTTCATGAAAGGCTGCCAAGAGAAAAAATTGAAACCACCACCATTGCAGCACGACCACGGAAGTGAACAGGGGTGAAGCCCTGCAGAGGATGATGGAGGAGGGTCCTGGGCCAGCTGCTCTGAAAGCTGGTGGGAGGGTGCTCAGCCACTCCAGTGACCCTTACTTAAAAGGAAAAAAATGGTCTGAAATCCCATTTGTTTGCCTTCAGTTCTTGTTCCCAGGCTTTTGTCAGGGTTGCAGTTTCCCTGAAGGGGAACATTTCTTTTGCTGAGGTATCGGCTGGAGTGGCATGAGATGCCAGGGTGGAAGGGCTCCAGGCATGCTGGGGTGGACGGGTGCCCAAAACCAGGCAGCACAGCTTCAGCAGGGCTGAAGGCTTTCAGCCTTGATAGGAGGAATAAACGTGATTTTTTTTGCATTTCCTGCTGAGAGCAGTCTCGTTTGCCAGACTAGAGCACTTTCTTCTTGTGTTATCTTGTGGTAGAGCAGGAAACCTACCCTGCTGATAATTCAGGAACACACGACTCTCCCCATGTTTTATGCAGCACTTCCCTCTGGTCCCACAATATTCCACACAGGGTGATAAATCCCACAGAATAGTAAAGTAATATCCTCATCTTTTTCTAGGGTTACCTGAGGACTTCCATTGTGAGCAGCCTGGGAAACTGTCTTGAACAACAGTATCCTCTAAGTCCCTTTAGCCACAAACACCAGAGAAATTACCCCATTGTAGGGACAGGGGTGAAGGTTGCATTGTCTCTTGTGCCTGCTCTCTTGGAGCAAATTTACCCTTATCAAAAGAATGTTTGCATTGGAATACACCATTATTTGCCAGACTTACCACCCTGGGAGAGTTACTGTATAATTAATTATGAAAAGGGCATTTAATAGGGGGAACATATAGATGGTCAAACCTACCTTACACTCCGTAGCAGCTGACATGAAGGTTAAGGGAAAGGACGAACTTTTAATGATGCTGTCAGATGGCAGGAAAAATAGTAACGTTTCTGGTAAGAGGAAAACTACCACTATTGGCCAAAAGTTTCTGTTTAAAACAAGTTTCACAAGACTTTTCCCAGCCAGGGGGCGTAGGCAAGGAACAAATTCTTCTCCTGTGCTTGGGAGTACAGCAACTGCTCCTCTCCAAAACTTGTGACTTTTAAAATTAGCTGGTTCTTCTAGATATTCTTACATTTTCCTTTGTTTTTCATTGTACCAAGATCCTCTGGGGACTATTCCAGAGCCTGACTGAAAGCCAGAGTCCAAACTGAGCACGCACAGAGCACCCTTACCCCAAGCCCTGGCCCTCAGCAGGTCCTTGCCTGGAGGCTCAGCTGCCCCAGGAGCAGCAGTGGCCTCAGGCTCACATCAGTACCCTGGCTCTGGCATCACACACATTCCCCATTTTTTAATCAGAAATATTTGTTTTCACTTGTCCGAAAATAATCCCTGGGAAGTAACACAATAATCCATGGGAAGTAATATACATCTCCACTACTGAGGTCAGACCTTGCCCTTCCAGTACTTCATGTGCTTTGTCAGTTCTAACACTGTCCAAAATAAAAATTGGTAAACTTTATGCTCTTCAGTTGTCTAAAAAGCTCTGAGACTCTGGAAGTTGAACTTTCACCTGCTTGCTGTCTCACTCATCCCTCATTTTAAGTGGCCACAGGATTTTTGGGCACTACAGCTTTTAATAAGATGCACAATGGCTTTTCCAGGACTGGCAGCAAGACAGTGACTTGGCCAAAGAGATTTTAAGTTATCCTTAAATTATCCTGTGGCATTTCTAGTTCCATGCCACTTAATATCACTGTAACATATTTGCCTACCGTCTTCTCTCCCTTTATCTTGCCCTTACACAGATGCACACATGCTGAGGATCCTGCCAGGATCATGTGGAAGAAGAGGTATTTAAAAAAACTCCTTGTTGTAACAAAAAATTTTAATTTTTTTCCCCCACACAGGGAAAAGGGTGGAAAATACTGTGTTTGTACATGACTTGAGGGGGAAGAAAAACAGTGGAAGAACAGTGTGGGAGAGCCAACCTTGACTGTACTTTCCGGAGATGGTTCTTAGCTGCAGGGATTTTTTGTTTACTAGGATTAGCAAATACCTCTGCAGTCTTACTGCGAACCACTCAAATAGCAATAAGAGCCCTCTTCTTTGAATACTATCTCAGCCACAGCTCCATGTCATGCCTAAGGACCTCTAATGTTTTGTGATGCCTTAAGAATTAGCACCAGCAACAACGCTGGCAGAAGGTGCTGGTGAGGGCTGGCTGGCACCCCGCCACCCAGAGCCCCACAGCCGAGGCAGCAACCAAACCCTGGGGCTCACACCACCCCGGCACATCGTGCTTTAGGGAGGAATCAATGCTCATGTTAGACCACGAACTTAATTCACCTAAGAGAATATAGCAGCTTTCTCTACAGTCCTGGCTTTAGTGCCAGAAACCAGATAAGAATTGACCTTTCCTCCTGTCATTTCAGTGCATTTGGGTATTATCCTCCTGTGGATGAGGATGCGCTGAGTGCACCATTTCCAGCTGTCTCCGCAGCCCCCCCATCACTCCCCTGGGTAATTGCACAGAGCCTGAGTGCAGGACACTGGCCTCCTCCTGCTGTAATGCAGGTAACCACATTCTCCAGCAGGGATGGCAGTGCTGATTTATTCAGCAAACCCAGTTATCTTCTTTCATTTCCCTCCTTGAAGATTCTGTATAACTAGTGGGGCTTCAGCTGTATTAATTTTTATTACTGAAGGCTTCACCTGCAAAGAGTGGTGGTGAAATTAGAGCTTGCTTTCTCTTCTCTGGCCCCAGTAATTATAAAGATGAATGTCTGCTGCTGGGTTTGATTTGCCAAAGTTCTGTTAAACTGTGAAGCACTGTGTGAATATACAAAATTTGGAGTGATAAGTGGCAAGAAAGTCACAGGAAAGCCGTTGTCTTTTTATCCACTTCACTTACTACATTTTTACAGAACCTGTTACATTAAATTTAGTTTTATATTATATTGTTATTATGAGATTATTTCAGATTATATTAGATTATTTCTAGATTTTAGTGCAGTCCTTCTTAATATGTGAAACCCAAGTACTTAAAACATTTACTGTGTTATTCAAAGATGAAAGCCCACACTGGGGAACAGTAATCCCGGGAACCTGAGGCCACAATCTCACTAAATTAATACACGTTTAATAGTTAATGCTTAAGTAGCTAAAATTGCCCTTGGCAACCTCCACATACACTTTCTCCAATGCACCTGCCCCAGCTGAAGCATCATGCTGTGCATATTGTCTTGTACTAAGAACCGGTCTCCCTTTGGGGTAAAATAGTCAGGTGCTGCCAAAATTTGTCATGTCAGAAGCGCTGTTCTGTGTACAGAAAGCCTTCAGATGTGCCCACCCAAGCCAGGGTTCAGCACTCAGCATCTCTGGGAAAAGATACAAAAACTCTGCAAAGCCCACTGAAGGGTCTGCCCTTGTCACGCAGCTCTGCACAGCCTCAACCAGACTTGGAGATGGGAATCAGCAGCACGGGGAGACCTGCATTGCACAGCAGCACTTCCCAGCTTTCCCATCCCACCACCTCTGGGATAGCAGCGTGTCCTGCACACCCTGGAGATCCCCATCTGCTGGCAGGTCCTGCCTGCCCACGCTCTGCTGGAGCCAAAAAGTCCTCTCAGGTCACAGTGCCTGATGTCTGACTTCCTCTGACCTTCACCCCTAAGCTCATGCTCCTTGAGGTGCTCCTGGAGGTCCCCAAGGGCACATTTGTTAGATCTGAAGATATGTTTAAATAAGACGTGCACTCGCAGAGATCACCCCAAAGAGGATCCCATCCAAATCAAGAGCCAGGAGCCATGGCCCTGGTGGGTGGGTTTGCTGCCCCAGGACCAGCACTGCCATGATACGATGGTGCTGCTCCCTGGTCGCTCTACCCCTTTCAGCTCCACTGTGAAAATAATCTGCTGCGCTATTAAAATCTGAGGGAAAAAAGGTCTCAGGTCGCTGTGTTCTCAGAGGGATTGTTTTGCAAAAGGTCAGATAGCTTGTTTGGTAGAGATGTACACGGGGTGATCTGGATAATTTATTCCCAGCCATAACCTCTCCACTTTTGAAGTGAAGGAATCAGTGATCATTCCCCTCTCTCAGTTTTTCTGTGACAGATTACCTCCAGGTTTTTGTCATTACAATACTGAGATTTTTTTTCAGCTTGGATGAGTTTTGCAGCTCCTCATCGAAAGTGGTCTGAGGCTTTCTCTGTAACTTTGCCCCACTGGTGTACCAGCGATCACTTTCCTGCACAACTGAGGAAAAGTATTTTGAAAATTATAAGTTGGCTTTCGTGAGGCTGTGGTTTATTTTACATTGATCTGCAGCTTCTTCTTGCTGCAGCAGTTAACATGTCCTAAAAATGCTGAATTGCTCTTAATGAGAACATGGATATGCTGTTGCAGAATAATTTCACCATCCTTCAGTTTTATAGCCAGCAGATTTATGCAGTTGGCTTTTTTATTTTTTTCCTTTTCCAGGCCAAAAGTTGCCTGAAAAAGAGAAAAACCTGAAAATGTCTGTATTAATCAATACAGCAGCAGAAAATCAGCAATACCAGCCCAAAATCCTGAAGAAGTACTACCAATACCATGAGAAGCAATCCCTGGTGGAACTAAGAGCCCAGCAGTGGTTCTGCCATGCAGGACAGAAAAATGGTTTTGTGCCGTATCAGTCCCAGATCTCAGCTCCTGCCTTCTGTTCCAAAGAAGTCCTGAGCCATTCTCAGCCCTGTCCTCCACCACTGTATAAGCACAGCCCACAGGATAAGCATCCAGGATCTGAGAAGAGCCATGTCCAAGCCTGATGTCTTCCTTCTTGCCCCAGTGGGCACTGCAGTCAGGAAAATGCCCAGGGCTTGGGTAGACAAGCCCCTGGCTCTTTGCTCAGATTTGTCCTCTTCACTGGAGTTCATTATTTTAATTTTCAAACAGAGCATTCATGTGATCTCCAAATTGAAAAAAAAATGAAAAAGAGAGAGAAGAACATAGCCTGCATCTGGGTTTTTCTGAGAGGAGACGTGTGAGTGGCAGTGCACTAGAAACTGGCCAGCACACCAGAGGTGCTGATGCTCAGCAGTAGCTCTCTAACACCGTTGCCCAGCACCATCTCTGCCCATGATGTCCACTCTGCCATTCTGGTCTCAGTTCCCCTGCTGGCATGGCTCAGCTGAACACAGGCACACACACTTCTACTTCCTCTCCTCACCCTAAGAACAAGCTCAGGCAAGCAGGAAAACAGATGAAATTTGAGCAGTCTTCCTTGGGCAGAGGGAGCTGCTTGTTTAGGATTAGTAGGATGTCAGAAAGAAGAAATCCCTGGGTGATGGATTTTATTGGAGCAAATGCAAGACGGAACTAGACAGAAATGACTGGCAAGCCAGAATGTCTGATTAAAGTTTGTATTTTTAGGGATATTTATTGGACAAGACAGCCTTGCCTGCTGTCATTTCCATCACATAGCTTGCCTTGTTTTTGGACAAATCTGAGTGAAAGTGTTAATTGCTCATAGAGCCAAATTTTCCAAAGGTGTAGGGGAAACATGAATTTGCAGAATATAGGCGTCAGATCCAATTAATAGTCTTTATTCACTTGCTGCTTAAAAGATGAGATTGAATTTGTCTTAAAATTAATGTATCCTTTCTTAAGTGGCACCAATGTGTTGTTTCCGTGGCTTGCCTTTTTTTTTTTGGGTGGCAACATATAAGTTTGTTTTTCATGTTGCTTTTGTTCAGTTTCTGCAAACTAATTCTCCTCCTGCAGTTTTTGCTCTTCTTGAAACAGGTTTTCCCTGCATTTACAGTTCCCTTTTCTACCTATGCATTATGTACTTTCCAGTGACAGAACCAAAGGGAGTATTTAGGAATTTATCCAGAAAATAAAAGTAACTGGCATGGGCACTTACAAATGAGTTTGATTCATTTAGACAATCTAATCTTAAAGGGAAAATCCCTCTCTGTGCTGTGCTGAGGTGCCATAGCACTACATTGCTTGACCTGCCAGTTCTGTGAGAGATTTCAGTTTTGTTCTGTGCTTGCCCTGAAACACCTGAGTTAGTGCAGGTAGGTGCCTACACATGGGAGAGCAAGAAAAGAAGGGAAGTGAGTTGCTTACACATTTTAAAGTGTATGTTAATAAAAGAAGAGCCATTCTCTGAAGGATAATTCAAGCCTTGCCACTGCTGGGTAAATTACTTGCACACTAGATGAACATCTCCTACTCCTTCTTGACTTCATTCACAGCCTTGTGGCTTTTGCTATCCTTTCTGCAAAGTAAGACATTATTCCCTAGAGCAGCTGTCTCACCCAGCTCCCTGGGCAGCATGGCTGGTTAGGTGTTTTCCTGGGACAAGCATGATGTACTTTGAATCTTAATGGACAAGGTTAGGAGCTGAACCTTCACAGAAACTCTCCCTGCTGAGTTAATACAGGGAAAGAAGCATCATGACAATTTTTCGAAGAAGCTGAGGCTGTGCCACTTCTGTGTTGGAAACAGCATAAATCTACCTACATGGTGAGACCCTTCAGCAGCCAGGTGGGTGGACACCAGCTTGTAAACCTCATACAGGCACAGATTTGAGATAAGCGTGATGATCTGCACTGCACCAAAGGCAGCATTTCTCACCTGTGCAATAGCAGCAGGGGCAATGCCAGAAAGCACTGCAGCAGCTGCAGTCTAATCATATATCAAAGCTTTACACAAATTAAACGGTTTTTCTCTGGATTGCATGCTCAGGGGACAGTTTTAAGAACATGGAAATAAAAATTGTAGTTTTAGACTCTACTGCTCCCACAAATAAGTAATGTTCTGCTTGCTTTTGCAAGCCATTACACCAATACAATACAATCAATAAAAACCAAAGTATCATGGGAGGCAGATGGAGAACCCAGTCGCCTTGAAGGCAAGGATTTCTCCCATGCCCTTACTTTTTCTAAATATGTATATAAACATGTGAACCAGGCAGAGCAAGTTTTCATAACACAAACACAATAGCTACTTTTATCTTTTCTGGAGCCTCAAAACTTGATGTAAATATATTCAGGAAAGGAATTCCTTCTCCACCCTGATGATCTCTGAAATTCTTCCATTTAAAGCTGCCAAACACACTGTGGTGTAGGTATGTCAAGAACTGATCCCTGATCTTCAGGAGCAGATGGATATGTGCAGAAGAGGGGTTCAGAGTACTGCTGTGCAGCAAAGAAATGATGTCCTGGCCGAGTCCCCTCCCAGCTCCTGTTATCCCCAGCCTCCTCACTGGCGGGGCAGGGTGGGGAGCAGAAAAGGCCTTGGCTCTGTGCAAGCACTGCTCAGGATAAGGGAGACGTCTCTACGTTATCAACCCTGTGTTCAGCACAAATGCAAAACACAGCCACAGAGCAGCTACTGTGAAGAAAATTAACTCTACCCAAGCCCAAACCAGCACCATAGGCAACAACAGAAGACACACAAGGTACCACAAAACTTCTCAGATATGCTTGTAACCAACTTTCTCCTCTTGTCAGAGGAAAATGCAACCTTCCACATTTGTATGAGTGGATTTCAGAGCTGCAAGGCTGCCGTATTATCTCAGTGGGTTTGGCACTTACCTTGTAGCCCCCTTCACAGGGGTGTTGGATTTTGACCACACATATAAATTACTGAAGAGTTTCATTTCAGAGCAAAACATCAGGGGCTTTTTAAATTACTCTAAACATTTTCCTTTACATTTATCAACATGCTTTCTGATGATACTGAAGAGAAAAGGATTCTATGACACATTTATGCATGACCTTATGACAGGTATGGAAGGATGACCTCACTACACACAGACATTTTCATCCCTTTGCAATCATCTACTTCATCATTCAGTAGGTGGTTAATGGAATTTGTCTTCATGTGTCACCTACTACAATTTTCAGAGTGCAGCCACACGCTAACATCAATGATTAACATCTCAAATGTGATCAGTTCTACAGCAGTTTTAATCAAAAGGTAAAAAATCACTTCTCTAAGGACTACATATGCAGTCCATTATTTAACTTGATTGAAAAAACAAGTCATTTCGAAAATGAATGTGATAATTATGTTTGAGATTGACCCAACAGAGGTATCAGTGAGAAGAGAGAACATGTAGAATCCAGCTGTTAACTGATTTTCAAGCTTCATTATTTCTGTTTATCAAACCCATCCACATTCAGACAAGACCTTGAGGTTTTGCTGTGTGCTGAGGTGTGACATGCTGATGTGAACACAAGCTACACTTGTACTTCTAAAAGCAAACAGAACACCATGAAAAATGGTAACAATAGACAAAACCTGCAATTTTAAATTTTTACTTTATTGATTGATTTGCAAATACATTAAAGGACTTTGATGTTTAGTTTGCAGAGTTTACAGTACAACTACGTTTTCTATATTTTTTTCTTTTTTCAGGGACAAAAAATCAGCAAAATATAAAGTGAAGTCCAACGTGATAATACAGTAGAATCATCATCTTCTTCAGGACAAAGAGTATCAACTGTCCTTGTCTTGTGAAGTGCTGTCAAGCAGAGAATGATTTCAGTCCCAATAAACCTTCATCCCTGCAATACCGACTATTGCAACTACTGTTCAGAGTATACCTTACCTATGAGCCACGCTTGTGTCCACAGAGAGGGAAATACTTAGGAGTGCTTTCGTTTTCATTCCTGCTTAACAAATGAATTTAAAAAGTGGATTGAAAGCTTGTTGCAATTAGCTTGTGCGGACTCATGACATTTTCATAACAATACCAATATTTTACCACAATCTTTTGTCCTCAAGATAAAAAAATTTGTGTAACATACATATTTTGTCTCCTGTTGCTACAGCGTCATTGCTGTATATGCAGAGAAGCCTGTTCTCCTTTTATCCCCAATTTTCAGCACTATGTACTTTTGCTGTCTTGCATCAACACTGACACAAATAAGACACAGAACTTGAATGTACAGCACGTAGGACAATCTTCAAGTACTCTTCCACACTCTTGATCAAGTGTGATCCCCAAGTTGAAGAGAAACAAATAATCTCTTGCCCAGACCTTAGTTTCTTATTCCTCACAACATTCCTGTGAGGTAGGAAGAAAAACATCCCCTTTTCCAGCAACAGGAGACAAGGCAGAGAACACAGCTGTCATTCCACAAGGCATTTAAGTGGAGAAGCAGAGAAGCTGGAAATCAGGAGTTCTTGGGTCCTAATTCTTTGATTCAGAAACCAAGGTGCTAAACTCCCAGACATTACCAGGTCATTACTCTTTTTATAGCCACGTGTTAATGACAACAATGGCTTCTGTGCGTGTGCCAGCAAAGCGAAGTTCTATGGCAGAAGCAGTGTACACCTGATCCTGCCCTCAGACACTCCTCCTGTACTTCACAGATGTGTAAATGTTCACTGTAATTAACTAATTAGTCCTATAACTAATGTAGCATAGGTCATTGCAATAGATCAACATTTTAATTTATAGATGTCTTTAAGACTTGCCATCTATTTAAATGTTTGTGTTCTTTGGTCTTTCTGTTTTGTTTTTGTGGGTTCATTTTTCCTCTGGATAAGTTAATAATAACTGCCTTCCCCTGTGTAACAGCTTTTATAATCTTCCCATAAACCCAGCATCTTTTTTGGGTACTCTCTACAAGAGCTTTGAGTGAAACTGAAAACACCTTCAGCGACTACACCCATCCCCTCAGAGTAGCTCTTCACCCATTTCTGGCCTTGAAGGCAAAGACAGTCGTCTTTTGCTGTGTACAGCATCACAAGGCTTAGAATTGTCACTGAAGCGTCTGCATGGATTAGGGAAGAGGCCTCTGGGCTGCTCTATCCAAAAGTGAAACTGTTTACAGTGAGCTAAAATAGTCAGTTTTTATTATATACAGACTTTTAATCCGCAACACCTCTGTGAGTAGAACTTGAGTTCACTTCCACAGCAATAAAAATGGCCGAACAACTCACGAGGAATGAGCAAGTAACACAGGGAATACACCTAAATAGCCTAAATAGAGAAAATGTGAAAACTAACATGCTGTGTTAAGATGTACTGGAGCTCTACAATAAACGTAGTTCCAAGTCTTCGATGCAAATTACCTATCAACCAAATCACTTGTATACGATAATCATGAAATTAGCACTGGTCTTTGTACAACACATTTCTTTCCCACGGGCTCAGCATCAGATCTTGCCTACCAGCTCAGGCTACACAATGGCCTGCCACCCATCAGCAGCCACGAGTTCAAGTCACAGCCTAGTATTATGGGAATACTTTTCTACTGGCGTAACGGTGTTTACAAAGCCATTTTGTTTCTTTCTTTCTGGGATGAAGGGTAGCGTGTTATGGTATAGACAAGAGATTATCAAAGAATTGTTTAGGGTAAGTGCAACTATACAAAATAATACCTCCAATCAAAGCAGTTTTACTGCTATAAAATCCATGTCTGGATCAAGACAAATTTTGTAACTCTTCTATGAAGGAGAAATATTTCCTATTTTAGAACAGAAAAATTCTGTACAAAGGCTAGTACAAGATGATATTAATAAATATTGGATGATATTTCTATCTGGCTCACCAAGAAATGTGTTACATTCCTTCCACAACACACATTGACTATGGTGAATCCCTTATTCACTTAGTATTAGAATGCCTTTCTATGTCATGTGCTTAACATGCTTAATACATGTATGACAGGCATTGTGTACACTTTTTCTTGTGCATCTACATTTTACTTGTTTTTCAGTCACTTAATATGCTCCAGTCCTGATGTCAAACATTATGTCAGGAATTATTTTAACTGAAATGTTTTACATGCTCCTATTTATACAAATGACAGAAGTGACAGAAACCATTATATTGGAGAGAACACTCTATTTTAGTAAATGTTGATTTCCACTCAATCCATGCTGTGTATAATAAAAACATATTGTACTGATTTGGTATGTGAGATCCAAAGTTGTCATATTACCTGTTTGTAAAGTAACAAAATATAAAAATGATTTTGTAATTAAGAGGGAAAAGAAGACCTCCATCAAAATGACTCTGAGAGAATGTCTTTTCATTTCGATTGTCTCCAGTTATCATGAAATGGGGCTCCAAACTCTTTAGATTTTGCTGATGCCTTGACTGACAAGTGGTGCATATTTCTTTCACCCTTAACCATCTGTATTCCCTTCAGAAGAATCTTCAAGGTGTCCACAACCTTCTCTTCTCGTTTCTCTATGCGACACTGGAAAGACAGACCTGACTCCAGAAAAAATATTCATTTGCTTTTGACTGGGAGCAGGGAGAAGCATTATATCTGGAGAATAAGAGCAGTTCATGTGGGAAATTGTGCAGCTACTAGTTGTCTGCATGAGGACGGACACTTTTTAATCTTCCTCCTTCACACTAGCCCTGTTCTAGTTTGTATGATTGAAATACAAAGGGCCACAGCTGGACTTCAGGAGGTGTGGACCTCTCAATACCAACAGACACACAATGTGGAAATAGCAGATACATTTAGATCCCAATTATTTCCACTGGTTTAAACAATTTTGTTACAGACGGATGGAAAGGTTCAAGAAAATGAACGCCCATATTCCCAGTATCTCTCTACAGATACATATATTTGTTACAGACCACTCCAGAAAAGAAAAACCCACACCTTTACAGGAGAATGGACATGGTAAGTGCTGTAGTTCCAGAGCAACAGGTATCAGGAGGCAATCATAGGTTTTGCATGGTTGTTTTCTACTTCTATGTAAAAAACCTAGGATTTGGCAGAGAGACTACAAGNNNTTCAGGCTTTTTTTTTTTTTTTTTTTTTTTTTACAATGACCATTAACATTTTACTATAATATGGTTCAAAACTTAGAGAATATATTTACCATTCCATTAAAATTGGTAATGTTACGAAAGCAGAATACAATTTAGGCTTATAGTCAAAGCATGAGTTGAACTACCAGGAAACTACTTACAGAGCCCTTAAAAAAAAAAAAAGAAAAGGAAAAAAAAAGTAAAATTGCAAGACAGTCATCAATTTCTTCCGTTTGGAAACAAGCCTTCTTTTGAGTTAAGCCCAGTCTGTATTTCACATTTAAATCTGCCTCATTGGTATTAGTTTCGGTGAAACCTAGCAAAAAAGAAGGAAAAAAACCACAACAGTTGTCATACAGATAAGATCTAGCAGTGCAACCCACCACTCACTTCCACCTGTACCAACTACGTGCCATTTGGAGTAGAGACACTGCACTTATTTAAACTGCTGCCCATATTTGCAGTATGTCAGAGATAAACACTACCACAACTAAGTTTTCTGATGCAAGAATACAAGATATGTGTGGTGGTAGTATCCAGACTCCCAACTTCTTCTGTTTTGAAATAGGTTATTGGTGTAAGAAGCAAGCGTATTGAGCTTGGGCAGATGAACCTGTACTTGCCGCCTGCATAGTCTTCTGTGCAAAACAGTCAACTGAGTTTTGGAACATGCATGTTAGCAGGGGATAAACAATCAAAGGTATACGTATATGATAAACGTTCTGCAACTACTGTATATGGATACATCTGATGTGGTTATTTGTTTGATGATGATATACTACAATATCAAATTTATATTTCCTATTTTTTTTAAATGTCCTTCTTCCATTCACATTCAATTTGTTTAATGATTATACTGTTTAATAATTCTATTTTTGCTTTTCAAAAAAACCTTGCCTTTTCCCATTCAC
Source organism: Platysteira castanea (assembly GCA_013397175.1). Lineage (NCBI taxonomy): Eukaryota > Metazoa > Chordata > Aves > Passeriformes > Platysteira > Platysteira castanea. Next base: position 17,334 of record VYXC01011348.1, on the reverse strand, counting down.
ATTAATTTTTGTGTAAGGACTCATTTACGTATTCTATTGTTTTAATTCATTCACTCACAAAATTCAATTAGTGATATTATAAGATGTACAGCAGACCGAAAATAAAACACAGTAAGCCTAAATAGGAAGCTAGATGAGGAAAGAAGGTGTAAATAGGAGCAATACAGAGAAGACTTTGTAGAGCAGCAGCAGTTAACACTTCCTTGAACTCTCACTCCAGGTCTACACAAAACCCCTGAGGAATAGGTCTCCACAGAACATCCAAGCCTCTTTAAAATCTCCTGTTCCCAGCCCTATTTAAAGAGATGCCCCAGGATGAAGATCAAAAATAACTCCTGTGATCTTACTTTTTCAGGATGAAAAACAATTCCAAGGATAATCTGGCTCCTAGTTGATTATTGTGCCCCATGGAAGCATCACCTCCTGCATCCTCCTGCCTCCTTAACCCGTATTTTTCAGTTAATGGTACTCAAGAAGCTAACTCATGAAAGAATAATATGTAAGTGCCTTTTCAAGCGTTAAAGCCTCTTTCTTCTAGAGGTACAGGGCTGTATTTTCTGTACCACTTAGATTTCTATGTGATCTTTCATCCAGCCACTATGTATCATCATTTATAACCTTATGAGAATAGCCACTGAATACTGTGGTACATGTGGCAGTGGCCACTGCAACAGAACAATCAGAGGACTGGCAGATAGGCCTTCGGAACACAGAGGTCTAATTCTCACCCCTCAGTTACGGCAGGTTCACATGTTCCCAGTGGTTTTAATTCACAGGTTTCAAAGTTCTTGGTTTAGGAGTTCCGCACCCAGTTTTATGTATGAGCTCATGTTTAGCCATTTCCCCTGATTATTTATGCANTTGTTCCCCTTTGCTCCACCCCTCCCCACCCCCGTATAAAATGTTGTGTCTTCCATTATTCCCTGTCTTTTTCCCTGAACCCTCCACCTGCAATAAACCAGCTGGAACAAAAGACCCCTCTCTTGTCCTTTGTATCCGCCGATGCTTCTTCAACACCCTTGTTTGGAGCTTGCTCCTTGTGAAGGAGCCAGCTTCTTCCTGCTCACTGCAGAAGACACCAAGGATGTCGGCAGCTGNAACAGAACAATCAGAGGACTGGCAGATAGGCCTTCGGAACACAGAGGTCTAATTCTCACCCCTCAGTTACGGCAGGTTCACATGTTCCCAGTGGTTTTAATTCACAGGTTTCAAAGTTCTTGGTTTAGGAGTTCCGCACCCAGTTTTATGTATGAGCTCATGTTTAGCCATTTCCCCTGATTATTTATGCATTAGTTCTGGAAGTTTCCCCCTTCTTCAATACCCCATTGCNCGGGCAGCCCCCAACAGCATCAACTGAGGAAAACTTAGTTCATGAAGAATGTGTTTACTGTATCAAATGCTAATGAAATGTTTTCAGTGGATGGCAACCATTCATTGATTTTTTCAAAGTTGTGTGTGAACTAGGATAATAAATAGATGTAATAGGTGTTATGCATCAGCATTCCTGGATTCGCTCCAGAAATATTTCAACATTTCAGAGTCCAAGTTACTATGTGCCTCACTTTATTTGGACTTATTTCTGCCGCAGCCAGGAGTGGTTCCATTGAAGTAAAGGTAAACACTGGAGGACAAAGATAGAACCACTAAAATCTGTATTCTGCAAACAATGACAAAGGCAATTACTGGAGAGATTACTGTTTTTTCTGATGTTGTAGATTTCAGTACCATCAAAACATCAAGCGTTTTACATTTGATGAGCACATTACATTAAATGTGATGTCTGCACATCTGATGCTAACAGCTGTCATTTGTGTGTACGACTATCCACTTCAGAAGGGTCTGATGCCCTTGAGTGTGATGTGCCATAATGTCTGCTCAAGATAATGGAGGTAGTGAAGCCCAGCAACACTCAGAACTGGACTCAAATGCAACTTTTGCTCTAACTAAAATGTGATTAAATAAGCAGAAAAATGCCAGTGTAACAAAAGGAATGGTTTGTGTTCAGAAAAAAAGGAGTAATCAAGCCTGAAATGCAGAAAGGCCCCTGAGTCCACTGCTTTAAATCACAGTAGAGACAGTCAATCCAGTATCACCCTGTGCTAAGAGCACAGCACTTGGTAAGTGCTGAAGGGGCTCAATGCAGACTGTATTCACAGTGCACAGCTTCAGAGTTTCTCCTTTCTGACAGTACGTCCTAAGCAACGCATTCTTAATATTATTCACTTAAGAGGAAGAACATCTTATCTTGGAAGCTTCACATACTTTGCTAATGTTGGAGAGGTAGGTGTTCTGGGAGGAGTCTGGCTTTGCAGTCCAATACCTGGCCTCTCAAGTGGTAAGAAGACACAAGGGCTCCGGGGCTTGCTGAAATTCAAGCCTGTTGAATCTCTGATTCCCAAAACCAAAGTACCCTTTTCAGCTACATAAACAACCCTATGCTTATTTCACTGAATTGCTATGTAGCAAGCATTCCTTCAGGTTCTGATTCTGAATAATGCTGAATTAAGCTCTATTGACCTCAACAAGTATGCAACAGCAACTTACTGTTCAAAAATTTAAAACGAGCCCCTCAAAAAAAAAAAGTTAGCATATTTGTTAAATTAACAAAAGTTGCCTCTTACTAACACCTATTGTTTAATTTCAGATAAGTGCAAAACACAATTCTAACATCAAATATAGATATGTATATGTGATACAAAAATCTCTTCTTAATGGTTTTTGCAGCAGGGGTGATTGCTCAAGAAAAAACCCCACACCATTCATTTAAAAATCAACTGAATCTCGCAACAGCCTCAAAAGAAAATGTTCCTCAAAGGAAAATGTACTTCCAGAAAATAAAATCTGTATCATGTATAATTTTGAACTCAATGGCTTGAACTTGGACAGACAATGCCTTTCTAAACATACACTAGCCTTGGCAGATGCTTTTTCTATACTCCATAATATCTTTTAAGAACATTTTGAAAAAAAAAGCTCTAAGATTAGGGGAAAAAATTGTGGTGGGGATTTGTGACTTATCCTGATTATTTTTATAATTAAATACATCTGCAAAAGTATGTTCTGTCACAGTCTCATCAATGGTATAAGGCAGTACAAGCCCAAATAGATTGCCTGCCAAGGTGATCTATATGCTAGGCTACAGCAAATCTTATTTAAGCATGCAAGATAAGCAAACATTTTGTCTTCACAGCGCAGTAAAATCGAGGGCAAATTGTTTATTTTTTAAATGATGCCAGTCTATAATGAAGATTGTTGACTCTAAATCATGTTTCCTTTGACATTTTGTTGTTGCAAATGTTCTTTAGGAGATGTTTTTCCAAGTAAGTAAGCAGGCTGTGAAATTGAATTGTAGAGTCAAATGTGTCTCAAACATGGCCATAGAGACCATGAAGTTCTCCTCTCCAAACAGGAGTGGTCTACATGGGGTGAGGCAGTTACATATAAAAATACAGCCATCTCTTAAAATCTCATTTCTAGTGAACCTAGAGAGATACTTGTTTTAGTTCAGATCTTACTCTCCATCTACTGAAAAAAAGCTGTTAGAAAAAGGGGTCAGCTCCTCATTTTACCCTGATTAGTTCTGTTTCAAACCAGGAAAATATATGATCCTGCTTTTACTGTGGCAATACAGTATCACTAAAGCTCCTGTCACCAATATAAACAAACCCAAGATGTCTCATTCAGTCAACATAAATAATCACAAGCACAACTGTTACTCTTGCAAGAAAGCCTGAGGCAGAGTTTTGAAATGTGAAAAAAAAAGGACCAAGGATGCTGCAGTCTGAATAAATGCCTATCACTATGCTCAAATTCCTATTT